>PVJS01009692.1:0-49729 GCA_004027185.1 Glis glis
CCCCGCAACCTTATGTTCTGCTGGCCTCCAGATCTTAGTTCCAGAAGCAGGAATGCTTCCACCAGGAGGCACAACAATGATTCCACTAAACTGGAAGTTAAGACTTCCCCCTGGCCACTTTGGGCTCCTCATGCCTTTGAGTCAACAGGCTAAGAATGGAGTTATGGTGCTGGCTGAGGTTATTGATCCAGATTACCAATGGGAAATTGGACTATTACTCCACAATGGGAGTAAGGAAAAGTATACCTAGAAAGCAGGAGATCCCTTAGGGCGTCTCCTAGTATTGCCATGTCCTGTTATTAAAATCAATGGTAAACTGCAACAACCTAATCTGGGCAGGATGGCAATTGTCTCAGACCCTCCAGGAATGAAGGTGTGGGTCACTCCTCCGGGTAAAGAACCAAGACCTGCCGAAGTGCTGGCTGAAGGTAGAGGAAATACAGAATGGGTAGTAGAAGAAGGTAGTTATAAGTACCAACTACGGCCACGAGACCAATTACAGAAACGAGGATTGTAATTGCTATAAATATTCTTATTATTCCGTTAAGAATATGTTTGTATATATATATTTATATGTGTTAAGCAGATATCTCTATCTTATTTCCTCCCTTATTTCTCTATCATGTAATATAACACTGATGGACTTTATATCAATACTAAAGTATTAGGAATAAGTATCACTCAGAAAGCCCTGCCTCCTATTCAGGGGAAGTGACTGGTGCGTTTCCAGTTGTACGTGGGATAGCTTTATCGTGTTAGGTGAGATTTTGATATTGATATTGTATTTATTTGAAGATTAATATGATTTAAAAAGGAGTCAAGTTGACAAGGGGTGGACTTGTGATAATTAATCTAATTTGTCAACTTGACCGGATCATGACACACCCAAGATCATGTGACTTTGGGTGTGTAACAGCAGATTAAACAGGAAGTCCTGCCCTAAATGTAGGCAGCAGGGTTCTGATAGGTGCAGGACTTAGATAAAAGAAAGAGAAAGCTGTGTAGAGGGATGCGCGACTCTTTCCGAAGAAAATGCATCTGCTCTCGTCTGAGATCGTCGGCCTCCAACTTCGCCGTTTCTCTAAAGAGCTTCTTGATCTTCTGCTCTCGTCTGAGATGGTCGGCCTCCAGCCCTTCGAACTGAAACTTCACCATCGTTTCTCCGAAGAGCTCTTAGACTGCTTGAGCAGCTACTGGTTCCTCTGACTCTCCACGTGCAGTCAGAACTAGGGACTACATTGTAAGCTGATCTGATAAACCCCCTTTTCCATATACTCATTCTGTGAATTCTGTTAGTCTCGTGAATCCTGACCAATACATGTGTGTACTATAAAAGGCTATATTTTCTTAGTCATCTCTTAATTTCTTAAAAATATATGAATATTTATAGCAAAAATGACAATATTCTGTTATAGGATATGATATATATGGCATACAATAGCTTACATTCTACATAAAATATCACATTATTAGTACTATATAGACTGTAATAAATTAGGAAAGCATTTTGTGATCTCTACAGAAATCACTTCAAAATACAAAAAGGTATAGCTAAACAGCTAAGAGAAAAATTATAACAGAAAACTAAAAAAAAAATTATCTTCCTCTTTCCTTTGAAAAAGGAGCAGAAAAAGAGAACTGTCTGACTCCTCCTTTCCCCCCAAAAAGCTGGATTAACAAAAAGGGTGAGCAAAAAGCAAAATGGTAGATCTAAATCTATCAGTATTAATAATTTGGTTAAATTTAAGTGAATTATGCACTCAAATTAAGTGGAATAGATTGTCAGACTAGAGGAAAAAAATACAGAATGCAACCTTATGTTGCTTACAGGAGTAACATTTTAGAAACAAAATAATAAATAAGGTTGACATAAAAGGATGGAAATATAGGCAGTATAAACAATACATGTTGAAGGCTGGCATGGTTATATAATATCAAATAAGGTAGACATTTAGAAAAATAATATTACCAGAGATAACAAGAAATATTTCTTTATGATAAAAGGAATGAATTATCAGACATAAAAATCATAAATACATATAAATCTAAAACAGAGTTTCAAAAACCATATGGCAAAAACTGGTAAGAGTGAAGGAAAAAATAGAGAAATTCATGTAATATCTGTAGATTTTAACATTATTTATCATATGATAAAGGAATTTTTGTCAAAGAGACAAAAATTTAGTGGGCTACAGAAGAGTAATAGAACAATATTCATCAATTTGATCTGATTGACATTTAAAGAAAACTACACTCAACAGCTGAATACACATTCTTAAAAGTTCACATGTAATATAGAGCAAGATAGACCATACACTGGGCTATAATATAAATTTTAGTATATTTCAAAAGAAATAGAATATGCTGAGCCAGGCGTGGTGGCGCACACTTGTAATTCCAGTACTTGGGAGGCTGAGACCAGAGGATCCGGGTTCGTGGCCAGCCTCAGCTACTTAGTGAGGCCCTCCGCAACTTAGTGAGACCCTGTTTCAAAATAAAGAATAGGGCTGGGGATGTAGCTTGGAGGTAGAATGCCCCTGGGTTCCATACCCGGTACCGCAAAAAAAAAAAAAAAGAAAGAAATAGAATATGCGAATAGAATACATAATCTGAATACAATGGAGTTAAACTAAAAATAAAGATATCTAAAAAAATTTCTCAAGTATTCGAAAATTATTTGACACACTTCTTTTTTAATATACCTTTATAGGTACACTGTCATTATACACCAGAGTGAGGTTCAATGTGATACAAATATACATGCACACTGCACTTTGTGTGATTTCTTCCGGATCCTATCCCACTCCCCTCCTATTTAACACACTTCTAAATAACCCATGGGTTAAAAATCATATATACAGAAGAGAGATCTGCAAATATATTTTAGTGAATAAAAAAAGCCACATATCAAAATTTGAGCAATAAAGAAGCAGTGATAAGAGGGAAAATAACTTCAAAGTCTATATTGAAAAAGAAAACAAGAAAAATTTAAATCTATGATATAACAGTCTATCTTATGAAGCTACAAAATGAAGAGCAAACTAAATATAAAGTAAGGAGGAGGAAAGAGTAAAGAGTAGAAATACAAATAGATAATATGAAAGAAACGCAAAAGCTGGCTACTTGAAAAGATTAACAAAATTGATAAAAACCCTATACTAAAAAACTAACAAAGAGGAAAAAGGGGGAAACTCTAGTTATAAATATTAGGAATCAAAGATAGTATATCACTATAGAGCCTACAGATAGTAAAAGAATATTAAGGGTATACCATCAACAACTTTATGCCAATAAAGTATGTTCAATATCAGATAAAATGAAATGTACACCTTTCTTGAAAAATGTAACTTGTCAAAACTGACTCAAGAAGAAACAGAAAATATGATTAGTACCTATACCTGTTAGAGAAATTGAATCCAAAGATATCCCCCACACACACACAAACTTCCTGTATATCTTCATTGTTAAGTTGTATTACATATAAGAAATATTACCTATATTACACAAACTTTCAGAAATAGAAGGGGAGAGAATACTTTTCAACACATTTTATGTTACTGTGTGATACAAAAATATGATAAAATTATAATAAAAAAGTACAAAGTAGTATTCGTCATGAACATATGACACAAGAATTCTCAACAAAATATTAGCAAACCAAACCCAGCAATATAAATAATATGGTACTATATTTTTCAAAATACCATATTGGGTTAATATCCAAAAACAAATATAGGTAAATTATCACATTAAAAGAAGAAAAGTCATATGATTATATCAATACATGCAAAAATGTGTTTGACAAAATTTTGGTAAGAGCTCTTGGCAAACCAGGAAAAAAAAGGTAACTTACTTCAATCTGAAAAATGGCATGCTATAGCTTGGATGTGGTGTGCCCTCAAGGTTGACGACTTAGGAGCTTGTCCCCATGGTAGTGGTATTGGGATGTAGTATGGGATCTTCAAGAGATGAGATATAGTGGGAGGTCCTCAGAGCATTTTGGAGTGTTACCTTTGAAGGGATTATGGGGCCTTGGCTTCTTTGTTTCCTATTTTGCAAGGTGATCTCTTTCTCCTGCACGCATTTCCATATGCTATGGGGCCCTTGCCAGAACCAGCCCTATGCTATTTGGAATTTCAGCATCCCAAACTATGAGCTAAATTAACAACCTCTTTTCTTTATAAAGTTAGCCTGCCTCAGGAATTTTATTATAGCACTGAAAAATGAGCTAATATAGGGCATCTACTTATATTTAACATTCTATTTATTTATTTATTTTTATTTTATTTATTTATTTATTTATTTATTGCGGTACTGGGGATTGAACCTTAGGGGCATTTTACCTCTGAGCTACACCCCCAGCCCTATTTTTTATTCTTTATTTTGAAACAGGGTCTCACTAAGTGAGACCTAACCTTTATCAATATCAAAAACTGCTCTTTTTTTTGTGTGGTACCGGGGATTGAACCCAGGGGCGTTCTACCTCCGCGCTACATCCCTGGCCCTATTTTTTTATACTTTATTTTGAAACCGGGTCTCATGAAGTTGCGGAGGGCCTCACTAAGTAGAGAGAGAGAGAGAGCGCAAGAGAGAGGGTGAGAGAGAGAGAGAGAGAGCGAGCGAGCTGAGGCTGGCCGCTAACCCTGATCCTCCGGTCTCCGCCTACCAAAGTACTGGTATTACAAACATGCACCACCACGCCTGGCCAAAAACTTCTGCTCTTTGAAAACCTCATTGAAAAATTAAAAAAAAGTAAGTGACACATTGGGTAAAATATTCACAATACATATATCTGGTGAAAATTTTTGTATCCAAAATACACAAAGTCCATGTTCAATAATTGTTTTTTTGACCCAATTTAAAGGTTTAAAATATTTGAATAGATACTTTGCAAAAGACAAATATGAATGGCCCATAAACAACATTAAAAGATGCTTATCATAATTAGTTAAAAGAGAACTATATATTAAATCACAATACAAGGCCATTCCACATCCACTAAAATAGTTAAAATAAAAGTGATCATACCAAGCCTTTGCAATGACATGGTGTAACTACAACTTTGATGCTTTGCTGGTGGAACTGTTACACAGATGGCTTCTGACTTACAATAGTTAGACTTATGATTTTTCAATTTTACAATGGTACAAAAGCAATACACATTTAGTAGAAACCTACTTCAAATTTCAAAGTTTGATTTTCCTCAGGCTAGCAATATGTGATCTAATACTCTTTCAAGATGCTCCCAGTCAGCCATGTGATCACAAGGGGAAACAACTCATTTTCTACAGTGTACTATGTTGCTAAGCTACAATGTCTGATAGGTTAGGTATACTAAATACATTTGTAACTTACAATATTTTCATCTAATGATGGGTTTATTGGGATATAACCCCATTATAAGTCAAGAAGCTTCTATATAGCTCTGGAAAATAGTATGGCAGTTTCGTATATAGTTAAAAGACAGATACAATATGGCACAACAATTATACTCCTGGACATTTACTTAAGAGAGAGAGAGAGAAAAAAACCATGTCTATTGAATACTTGTATACAAATGTTTACAACAGCTCATCCCTGGCCTGCACCTGGAAGCAATCCAAATGTCCATCAACAGATGAATTGATAAACAAGTTCTAGCATACTATTAGAATGAACTGCTAAGGAAAAGAAATGGACTATTGAAACATGCAATATAGATATAACTCCAAAATATTATGGTGAGTAAAAGATGCTAGACACATGCATAATGTATGATTCCATTTATATTTACATTTAGAACATGCAAAAGAATTTGAAGTGATAGAAATCAGATAGTTGGATGCTTGGGGCAGGGACTTGGGGGGAGCTTACTGAAACAGCACAAAGTAGCATACTAGGTGATGGATACTTTCTATATTAATTAGGTTGTTAGTTACATAGTTACAT
Source organism: Glis glis (assembly GCA_004027185.1). Lineage (NCBI taxonomy): Eukaryota > Metazoa > Chordata > Mammalia > Rodentia > Gliridae > Glis > Glis glis. Next base: position 5,929 of record PVJS01009692.1, read on the forward strand.
TAATTTTTAAAAACACATTCAAACTTGATATGTACATTTTATCAAAAATAAATTATAGGGCCCCCGCGTGGTGGCACAGGCTTGTAATCCCAGTACTTGGGAGGCTGAGACCGGAGGATCCATGTTCGCTGCCAGCCTCAGCTACTTAGTGAGGTCCTCCACAACTTAGTGAGACCCTGTTTCAAAATAAAGAATAAAAATAGGGCTGGGGGTGTAGCTCAGAGGTAGAATGCCCCTGGGTTCAATCCCCAGTACCGCAAAATAAATATATGAATAAATAAATAAATAAATAAATAATATTTCAATAAAGTTGATAAAAAACAATTTAGAAGAAAACAGTAGACTAAATTTCACCAAAGAACTTTAAAATATACTATAACTATATAAGTTATTTCCCAAATTATGTAAACTCAGATATTAGACTGAAGAAACATGCTGAGTACATACTTTGTACCATGCACCATGAAGTCAAAATCTAGTTATTGACTGGATAGTATTTCTTATCATTCACATATTCCAGATAAAATGTGTACATAATTCAATGAGAAGTTATGACTAATAGGTTAACAACATTCACTGATATACATAAAATTATTAGAAATAGTTTTCTGCTATTCTTATTTAGTATCTGTTGGAGTTGCTAAAAGTGATGCAAAATGATCAAAATCAAGATAGCAGAAGAGATTAACGCTATAGCATTTAGGATTGCTAAATGTATAAGTTACCCCTATATTACTAAGATTTTATTTAATTATACTTCCATATTTTAATATTATAAAATACAAAATGGAAAAATTTGAGTGGCCCCAATTTTAGGTGGGGTAAGAAAAAATATTTTTAGTTCTTTAAGTTCAATGAAACTAATAATTCAAAGCACCTTGAACTTTTCTATTTTGCCCAAATATCATATCGCGATAGTCTGAGCTTGAATGGCAAATTTTAAATGTCATTCAGGACCACTTGAAAACCACTTGTATTTGCATTCCTTAAAAAGCAGAAAAACATTAACCTTTTGTTTTATTGAATTAAAATGCCACAGAAATGCTGATGTAGTCTTGGGAGACTGAAATACTTTTACAAAGAAGAATAGCTGTCATTTATTAACAAAAAGAACAATTACTTGATAGGATGCCTTCTGACAAAAAGCAGATTGGTATTCTCATCATAGAAAAGGCATTATAAAAAAAAAATCTAGCCTAGACCTCTGAGACTTGAATAATTTAAAGCTGCATTTGGTGCAATTTGAATTTTTCTTTAGGGAGGCAAAGTTAAATACCTTTAATTTGTTCTAATTATTTCAAATTTGCAAGTTAATTATGGCTGATCATTAAATAACAAAAAGGACTATCGTCTCCATAGAGTTTTACCTCCTACCCTTTGCATTACTTAAACTAGATTTTAGTATGCATGAATTAACTTTCTAAATAATCACACGGTTTGACTAAATGGCTCAGTAGAATGAGCTCTGATCCTCAGAATAAGCATTAATGGACATTAGAAATGCTACTGGGACTCATGTTACTTACATTTTAAGTATTTGTAATGGGGCCTTATTTACTAATCTTTAATGTACTGCTCAAGTTAGAATACCATATAGATACATTATTCGGCTTTACTGGAGGAAAACTCCAATCGTTGAGACAATAAAAAACAAATGTCCATTTAACACCAACTAAATTTTTGTTAAAATTAATGCAGAGAGGTGATGAAGGGATTTATCTTGTTTTAGCAGTTCATCTCAATAAATCGATCTAGCAAAAATGGTCTAGTTGGTCTATAAATGGACTACTATGGATCCACTGATGTGCTATGTGACTCAAAACAGCAAAAGGAGATTCAATGATAACCATAGCAAGCACTTAGATTTCACCTACTATTTTCAAAGAAAGAATTCTTGATTTTTTTGTGTGTTGTACCAGTTTCCAGTTATCATTTCTGTGCATTCTTGGCAAGCAATGCATATGAAGCCAGATGTCACATAACCAGACTGCTTTATTCATCTTAAAAATAGTTTCCCTAGATGCCCCAGATAAACCTTCATACCCTCAGACATGGACCTGTGTATGAGCAAAATATTTTGAGACCAAAGGGTTTAAAATTAAATATTTCAAATACTGTCAGAGCTTTGTCTTCTCACTATGGAATCATCAGTATAAATTTTATTTTCACATATCCAATAAACTATCTGAGAGCATACTATGTGTCGGTTCTGTATTCAGGCCACGGGAGTACACAAAAGGATAAGTAACTACCTTTGAATATTTATAGGTAAATAAGAAATAGGCAGATAAACAATGAATTCACCATGTAGCAGGTGCTATGATGGTAGTGTATGCAAAATGCTATAGGGGGCAGGTAACAGAGCAGGAAACTTGGAAGAAGAGTGGAAAGGGAGTGATGGAGGGGTTGGGGTAAGGGAAGTCAGTAGAAAGGAATGATAACTAATTAATTAACCAATTAATTATGCAAAAGATACTGGGATGTCCCTGGCCCCCAAAGATGTGGCTATCCTACAGAAGAATTTATACCAACCCCCTTAGTTGTGCTGGCTAGAATAATATTCCCCAGACAACAGGTACTTTAGATGCAGTAGAGATGTAACTTAGATGATGTAGGAAAGAGGGGCAGTTGGGGCAGCATAATGGTTGAAAATATTAGCTTTGGTGTCAGACAGAACTGGGTACTCTATGGCTATTTGTAAGTTCTAATAGACATGATCTCTTAAGGGAGTTACTTAACTTCTCTGGGTCTTACTTCCTCATCTATAAAACAAGGTTAATAACAGTATTTAACTCATAGATTTGTTGTGAGGATTAAATGAAATAACATATGTAAGACGTATAGAGGAGTTCCTACCACATGCATACCACTTAAATGCTGGCTTCCATTGGCATCTCCTATTACCATTCACATTAGTATTAAATGAAGTAACATTTAAAAGGATTAAATAAATATCTAGTACATAGTAGGTATTCAGTAAGTTATTAAAAACTGGATGAAGAGATGAAGAGTGGAAGTAGAAACTACTGAGGATTATAGGGAGAGAGTAGATTATTTTTGGGTGTAACTAGATGGGAACTAGAGATGTTTAATTTGAGGGACCTATAAATAATTTGGGCTAGATAATATTATTATACAGTTAGAAGGACAGATTTTGACCTCAGGAGGGAAAAAGTTAAGACCTAAGATAAAGATTTTAGAGTAATTGGCATAGAAATATGATCTGAAAGCCAGGCGTGGTGGCACACGCTTGTAATCCCAGTACTTGGGAGGCTGAGACAGGAGGATCGTGGGTTCATGGCCAGCCTCAGTTATTTAGTAAGGCCCTCTGCAACTTAGTGAGACCTTGTTTCAAAATAAAGAATAAAAAATAGGGCTGGGGGTGTAGCCCAGAGGTAGAATGCCCCTGGGTTCAATCCCCAGTACCGCAAAAAAAAAAAAAGAAATATGATCTGAAGTCATGAGAATGAAGTAAGTTTCCTATCTACAGAGAAAAATGTCTATTAGAAAAGGGAAGAGGCCAGATGTGGTGGTGTATGCCTGTAATCTCAGTACTTGGGAGGCTGAGACAGGAGGATCACAGGTTTGAGGCCAGCCTCAGTAAATTAGTGAGACACTATTTCAAAAAATAAAATAGGTTGGGGGGATAGCATCATCAGTTAAACACACACACACACACACACACACACACACACACACACACACACAAAGGGAAGAGGATGAGCTGTCAATATTTAAACAGTAGGAAGAGGCAAAAGAAGCAAAGTCAATGGGGAAATAATCAACAGGGAGATAAGCAGAGAAGGAAATAAGAGTGTCAAGAGAAGTCAAATAAGATGAGGACTGAAAAGAGGTAAAATGATTCAGGAATTAGGAGGGCATAGTTTTTGTTGAGTGATATACCAGGCCAGGGATAAATGAAAGATAAGGAAGTGGAAGCAGAAAATGTAGATTATGCTTTGAAGAAGTTAGGAAAAAGAAAGGGCAGTAGCTCAATTACAAGGCAAAATGTTTTTTATTTGTTTATTTTAAGAAGGATCCTTGAGCACATTTGCAGGCAGTGGAGAAGGAATGAGAATGGAGAGGAAGAGCCTCAAGTTGTAAGAGGCACTGATGCAGTAAGAGTGTTGGGAAAACAGGAAGGAATATGAATGAGGCATGATGCAGAGAAATTTGGGTTTGAGATCTCTATGGAACCTGTAAGCAATAATGCCTGCTAGGCACTTTAAAATATGCAGTCCATAGAGAGGCCAGTGCTTTACACAAAGATGTGACCCTCACCATATGATTAGAGATTAGACAGGTCTCATTTTTAGTGAAGGTGAACTTCATACTTTATGTCTTTAGATTTTAATTTGCTCCTTCATTAAAGGGAAAATACCTGAAATTTCATTAGTCAAAATATCTTTAAATCTGTCTAAAAGAAGCAGCAACTGGGGGAGAGTTGAGAGAGAGAGAGAAAGAGAGAGAGAGAGACAGAGAGAGAGAGAGAGAGAGAGAGACAGAGAGACAGAGAGACAGAGAGACACAGAGAGAGAATGATAATAAATTGGTGCTAAGTAAAACATTCTGCTGCAGTGATCGCCAGCTAGAGTTCTGTTGTTTTAATCCCAGAAATGCCTTCAGAATTCTGTATGGTCTTCAACAAGCAAATAGCTCTTTAAGTCAATTAATGCATATTTCAATATGGAATGATACTTTTTAACTAAAAAGTAGTAAAGTAGTACTTTAAAAGTAGTAACAGAAAGTTAACAGATGGGAAGATGAAAATTTCAGTTCAATAAAACTACAGGACAGGTACAAACAAAAGTATTAGAACTGTCTGCTACAAAATTGGTTTCCTGAGGGCAGAGACCATGCCCCACTCTACTATGAATCCCCAGAAATGCCTTCCATGTGGACATACACAGAGAAGAGGTCCAACATATATCTACTGAGGAAACAATTATAACTCAGAAAGCACTTGTGTGATTAGGACAACAGAACTCAGAGTTAGTTGTCATTTCTTCTCATTTCATGGGCCATTAAGTCACTTTTAAATTCATAATCCATATTTCAATTTCATTAAAGCATATACTTACAAAGCTTCAAAAATCTGACACACGAGAAGAGAGACATTATAAGGACATACTTATAATATACCAAAAACATCTTGCGAATGAACCATGAATATAATTCAAATTTTGGAACTAAGTCTAACCTAATCTATAGGACTATAAGTTTAATGGAAATGTCAAAAAACCTCATGGAGGTCAGTTAAGGATTGTGGTTGAAACATCCCTAAAGACAACCAAGGTCCACTCCTGAATTAACACACAGCCAGAGTGTTACTGAAGATGCAAGTAGGGACCAGCCTAAATTTCTGCTATCTCTAAAGCAATGAGAGGTTCTGAAGTGTGATACCAGGATGGAAAATGGAAAAAAAATATTTTCATAATAATACTAACATATTATCTTTTCACTTTCATTTCCTCATGAGTATATGGTGAAATTCTCTAGGAAGTACATGATATGTGACATCACAACAGAGTGAATGTGGAAGCAGATATAGGAATCCACAAGCCGGGCGTGGTGGCACACGCTTGTAATCCCAGTACTTGCGAGGCTGAGACCAGAGGATCCGGGTTCGCGGCCAGCCTCAGCTACTTAGGCCCGCAACTTAGTGAGAACCTGTTTCAAAATAAAGAATAAAAAATAGGGATGGGGATGTAGCTTAGAGGTAGAATGCCCCTGGGTTCAATCCCCAGTACCGCCAAAAAAAAAAAAAGATATAGGAATCCACTTGTCTCCTATTAAGCCAGACATTAAAGAAATTTGAAAAAATGTAAAGGAATGTCTCACCCTTCTCCCTAATTTTTTGGAAAATGTCATAAAAATACATTATTTATACTAACATGTAATAGATTTATTACTTTCAAATAATATATAAAGTTTTTGTCTTAATTTCTATTATAGTAAATATTACATTGAATAGATTTGACCTACACAAAACCTCGTATGATTACAATGCACCAATAAATTAAAAAATAATAATATTTCATCTATTAAAAAAAGAGTATAAAGGGGGCCGGGTGTGATGATACACGCCTGCTATCCTAGTACTTGGGAGGCTGACACAGGAGGATTGTAGATTCGAGATTAGTTTCAGCAATTTCATGAGGTTCTAAGCAACATAGTGAGACCCTGTTTCAAAACAAAGTAGCTTGGTGTTGCAATGCCCCTGGGTTCAATCCCTAGTAACACACACACACATGCACACACACACACACACACACACACACACACACACACACACAATAAAGATCTCCTGATGTCAGAATGCCCAAGGACTGCTACTCTGTATAGCATGAGGAATGATAAGTCAATAGAAATACTTACCAATATGTTCTTTGGAAAATTGAATGTGGCATCAATATGGAAGATGCCAGAGATCAAAAGCAGGAAAAATTTTCATGCAACAGTTTTTAATTTAAAAATTAGTATGTAGTAAAATTGACTGTGTTAAGGAGTATAGTTTTATGAATTTTAACAGAGATTCTTATTTATTTATTTTATGGTACTGGAGATTGAACCCAGGGGCATTCTACCTCTGAGCTACAACCCAGGCCTATTTTAATTTTTTTATTTTGAAACAGAGTCTTGCTTAGTTGCTGCGGGCCTTGCTAAGTTGTTGAGGCTGGCCTTGAACTTGCGATCCTCCTGTCTCAGCCTCCCACGTACTGGGATTACAGGTATGCATCCCCATGCCTGGCAACACAGAGATACTATTAAGACATCACCACAGCCAAGGTCCAAAGTATTTCCATCACCCTAAAACACTCCCTCTGCTATTCCTATGTGATCACACCTTTCCCTCTAACCTAACACCTACAACCACTATGCTTTCTACCACCATAGTTTGTTTTATGGAATGATATGAAAATGGAATAAAACAGGATGCAAGTTTTTGAGATTGAATTATTTCACTTAGCAATGTCTTTGAAATTCATTTAAGTTGTTGCATATATCAATAGTTCCTTCCTTTGTATTGCTGAGTAGCATTCCATTGTATGTATTACCATAGTTTATTTATCTGTTGAAGGATATTTGTGTGGTTTCCAGAGTTTGGCTATGGTAAATAAAGTTGCTATGAACTAAAGGAAACTTCTCAACTTCAGTCAATGACTAAACTAGGAAGCCTTCTAGCTGTTAATCATTTAAACATTGTAGCATGTTTAAAATGAACCCTATTTTGGCATTCTCAATGAGTTTTGTGACAAACTTTAAAAATACAATCCAAGGGAGGCTGAGGGAGGAGGATCGCTTGGGCCTAGGTGTTCAGCCAATCTGGCCAATCAACATAGCAAGACCCTGCCTCAAAAACAAAACAAAAGAAAAACACAAAACAAACAAACAAAAACCATCCAGAGTTCCCTAAATAATTTACAATAAGGGAATGCATATTCTCCATTTATTGAAGGAAAGCCAACTTATCTTCAAATAAACTCCTTGAGAACTCAAGGAATTCCAATTCCATTTGGCCCTCTGCACAAGCAAGAAATTCATATTAACCTCCCCTAATCAAGATGTATCACAAAAGTAACCTACTCTCTGGCATTTGCAGAATCCAGTGCTTTGGGAGTCTTACTACCTAATACAACAACTCCCTAGAGGCCACCACGAGTCTTCAATGTTTTCTTGGATAAAACAGAGCCAAAAATCTCTCTCTTAGGACTATTACTACTACATTCAAACTGATAAAGTAACATTTATAATCAGTTAAACTTTTATAAGAATCCTTCAAAAAGCATGCTACAGGACCTTTTGTATTTTCATACACTCAAGATAGACCATAAGTATATACACAGCATTATCCAGCATAGGGGTCTCAGAACTGGCTCACAGTCATTGATAGTAGGCAGGCTTTAGGTAAATGAATATAACAATTTTGAAATTTACTATTATTATTATTATTACTATTATTTTGCTAGTGGGTCCTATTCATAGAACCATCATCTACTGAAGGTAAATGAGAAAGTAACAGAAAGCTGGGTATAAAAAGAAAAAATAGCATTTCAGAGGGATTCAAAGAAAACACTTAAAAAGACCCATAATTGGAGCAGTCAGCTTTGAGCTTTAAGACTGTAGATTTCTTGTTATTTGTAAGGGCCATGCTCTGGCACCCCTTTGACCTAGAACCCTCCAATAGGATGAAAAGCCTCAGAGTATGAATAAGGATAAAATTAAAGCCTTTACCCCAATGTGACTAGTTTAAAGGAAATCAATCATGCTACCTTAATGTTAACAGTTATATATCATTTACATAAAGACAGTCCTTTGTATGTTTTTCTCATATAATGTTTGTTGCTACTGGCACTACTGTATAGTTACCAATTGAACCATAGTTTTAACATTCTGCAATTTGAAATTGGTCTCTGTTGAGTTGTGCTCTTTTGCAAAGTCTTCTGTGCCTGTGCAGCAAATTTGATTGAAAAACAACAATAACAACAGCAAACAACAACAACAACAACAACTCACTTTTAGGTGTAACACTGGATTGCTTATTGGAGAAAACGGAGGAGTAGGAGCAGGGGGTGGTTAAATATGAATATATTATAATCACTCAGCCATGAAAAACAAACTGTGGCAACTTACTATGTCTACTAGTTTATTCAGAGAAGCAAGTTCCTCTTACATTGCTCAGAGGCATTGCAAACAAAGAATCAAAAGATGATACTGTGGTTCATAAGGTAACTTCTCACAGCACTACTCAGCCATTATTGATCCTGCTTTGAATCACCAGTAGCCCAAAAGATAAGGAAAAATTATTTGCTAAAAATAATAATTACATGATAATGAAATGTTTACTGGACATCAGACACATTGTAGCAGGACATCTAAGTCTTTTTTTTTTTTTTTTGCGGTGCCGGGGGTTGAACGCAGGGGCGTTCTACCTCCGCGCTACGCCCCCGGCCCTATTTTTTATACTTTATTTTGAAACCGGGTCTCACGGAGTTGTGGAGGGCCTCACTAAGGAGAGAGAGAGAGAGAGAGAGAGAGAGAGAGAGAGAGAGAGGGAGAGAGAGAGAGACAGAGCTGAGGCTGGCCGCGAACCCGGATCCTCCGGTCTCCGCCTCCCAAAGTACTGGGATTACAAGCGTGCGCCACCACGCCTGGCAACATCTAAGTCTTATACACTGATTCATACAACAAGCATAACCTGAGTGTAGAAAGGATCTTGTCTAGTTGTTCCTAAGCATTATCAGAATCACCCATGGTGTTTTCTAAAAATACATATCCTTGGGCACCACCCACAGAAATTATGACTTCACAGAGTGTCCTTGGTTTTGTCCATTATTTCTTTTATAACATGGATTGTAGTTTCTATAGCTCCATGAAGGGACTGAAGAGTATCTATTATTTTAAAGATTTGATGGGATGACTAAATAAATAGAACTATGAGATAAACTCTGAAGCACTAGAATCTTATAAAAATTTATATTATTATTAATTACTCAGCAAAACCATACTAAGGTTATGATGTATAGGACAGAATAGAGGATACAGCCCTGGACCTTATGGTCATCCCCATCTCCTCCAAGCCCTAGCAGGACATCTAGAAAAAAATCAGTTCAAGTATCTTGAGTTAGAGAGCTTCAGGGATGAAGTCTTCTAATTGCACTATGAAAAGATTTACTTTTGTGACTGGCCCACAGGGTATTATAAGAACCCTTGTTCAAATGCCTTTGTGAAATTATATTTTTCCCACCATATTTCTCTGATCTTCTAAGTTCAGAAACCTTGTAAAAATGAACTGAGATTAGGCTAATAATTTCAGTGGCAAATCATTTTTTAAAAGTAATATATGCATATGCTAAAAATTTAAATACTATAACATACTGTTAATGAAAACTAAAATTATCCTGTCCTATACTCAATTTTATTCCCATTTATTTTGTTGTGAGTTCTTCTGATGGTTATGTTCTACATATAAACCAATGTTATATAGTCTATATAACCTCAATTTCTTAATTAATCAGATTAATGTGTGTCTCCATTTCCATATAGAAAAATCTTTTTTTTTTTTTTGCGGTACCGGGGATTGAACGCAGGGGTGTTCTACCTCCGCGCTATGCCCCCGGCCCTATTTTTTATACTTTATTTTGAAACTGGGTCTCACGAAGTTGCGGAGGGCCTCACTAAGAGGAGAGAGAGAGAGAGAGAAAGAGAGAGAGAGAGAGAGACAGACAGACAGAGAGAGAGCTGAGGCTGGCCGCGAACCCGGATCCTCCGGTCTCTGCCTCCCAAAGTACTGGGATTACAAGCGTGCGCCACCACACCTGGCGCCATATAGAAAAATCTTTAGCTCACACTTCTTCCTCTCCTCCTATCTTGTTTTACTAATTACATCACTGAAAGTTCGTTACCTGATATACTTAAAAAACTATTGATCTCTTTATTTCATATTTCACCAACTTTGGAAACTCTCTTAATTCCACACTAAGTGGGAGGAAGCAATTAGTGCGTCGTACTTCCTCCTTCCTCTCCTTGGAGCCTCTACCTCTGGCCTTCTGTCAGGTATGCCAGCAACTGCGTGTTGCTGGTATTCACTACGTAACTCTCCATTATGCAACTATAATTATTTTCTGTGTTTGCCTATTGAATGATACTGAAATTGAAAACCAATAAATACTGTTGGCCATATTACCACTATGTAAATTTATTCACTATTGGAAAGGACTTACTAATGAACTTGATATGAAGAGAGAGGTAAGGAGAGAAATAAGCCAAGATAGTTTATGCAGTGTTTGATTTGAGCAACTGTGTACAAAATTATTTGAAATGGTTGAGAAGAAATGTTCCAGTTTGGATTCTCCTAACATCTTATTTTTCTTCAACTTAGTGGTATTTTGGAGGAAAGTGATAGCCGTATGAGTTTAGTGGTAAACTCACTTTTAGATCATAAAGCATTTTATAATTAAGAATCATTTTATAATTAAGGCCTGGTGGCACACACGTGCAATTCCAGCTACTCAGATGACTGAGGTAGAAGGATTGCAGGTTCAAGGGAGCCTAGGCAACTAAGCAAGATCCTGTGTCAAAATAAAAAGGGCTGGGGAAACACTTCAGTGGTTTGAGTTAGAGAGCCCAGGAAACACCCTGGGCTCAAGTACCAGTTACCCCCGCCCCCCAATAAAAGGAAAAAACTCATATTCATAATTAATGTCTACTTCACTAGCATATTATAAACAGAATGAGCCGGGCATGTTGGCGCATGCCTGAAATCCTAGTACTTGGGAGGTTAAGACAGAAGGATCGCAGGTTTGAAACCAGCCTCAGCAATATAGCAAAACTCTTGGTAACCTAGTGAGACTCTGTTTCAAAATAAAAAATAAAAAGGGCTGGGGGTGTAGCCCAGAGTTGGATGCACCCTGGGTTCAATCACTAGTGCCACCACAAAACCCCCAAACAAAACAAAATGAATCTCCCCCCCGCCCCCTCTATCCTGCTGGCACCTCCATAGTTTCCCACAAATCCTCAAGGTTACAAATAAGGCTTGGCAGCCTTATCAACAAGTACTTTTACTATTCTGAGATGTATGTAAACTAAGCAGGAAGAAGTGAATTTATAGATCTCTATATATGTATATATGCACATACATACATATGTGTGTGTATTTTAAATAAACTCCTCGTCTGTCTTTAGCTTTAGTTTTCTTGTACCAGTGGTTGTTCCACTCTCCTTCATAAAAGATCATTAATCTTGGGAAGAAAAATAAAAATTGAGTAGTGTTTATTCTCTTTGACAGTTTAACATATCATAGGTTTTACACAATAAGCTTATTCTTGGTTTGTTCTTAATTCTCTAGACAAAATCCAAATAATTTATTTTGACAACTATGGCATGTTTCTAAACCCTAAACTTATTTTAGCAAATGTGATGGTATTCTTATTGTTCTTTGATATTCTCATATACCTATATATGTCATAAATACCTTCCTATTTTTGCAGCTACAATCTAATGAATTTTCTCTTAATCCCTCAATAAATGTATATTTGCATGGTCAGCTTGACTCTTCACCCTTTGAGATTCAGGTCAGGAAACCATGCTTCTCTTTTTTATGCCTTTTTAAGTTTTGGTTACACATCTAATTATGACCAAGTATTCATCTGTTTGTCAGAACTGGGCTGAACCTGACAACTCTACTGGTTGCCCTCATCTCCTTTTAGGATGTGAAGTGTTAAAAACAGGCAGTCAAGAATTGTTAAGAATAAAATAATTAATACCCAGTTTTCTCTCTCTTTGATTTTATTCAAATGTTCTCCAGTATAACAACGAGTAAGAATGTTATTTCTTTTCTGTCTCACAACTACCCTATGGAGTTTTCTTTAGGGAAGCAAAAGATTATCAAGGTTAAATAATTTGCCCAAGTTCATACAATTAGTAATTGGCACCGCTGAGAGTTGATCCCCAGTCTCATTCCAGAGCTTGCGTTATTAAATCTTTGCATGGCACTGTCTTGTAATGATTCATCCTCAGGACTATGGAATTCCTCGCCTGTATATATCTTCCCAACATACATTACTATTTCAATGTTCTAGCAGATCTACTTTATAAAAAAGTCATAAAAATTCACTGTTTCTAAAATCAGTTGGACAAACAATGCCACTAGATGTTTTTATTGTTTTCTGGTCATCACTCTTTCCTTCTCTTCTCAAGCTTCTCACAGAAGTTACTTCAGACCTTTGATCTCTCCCTCCATCAGATCTCCACCTTCCTGGCCACCCCTACCACACTAAAACATACCATCTCACCTCTCCTAATTTGCAGGGGAAATAGAGACCACCACAAGAGAATACTCTCAACCACCTGCTTACAAACCTATGAACTTAAAAATACTTGTCCTTTCCACATTTCCTCCTGTTACGGTGAGCAAAGTTTTCCTTCTCTTGAATAAAGACAGTTTTACCACCTGTGATACAGACTCCAGTTCCTGTATTGCTGGGATCTTACTTTAGTGATAATGTCTTCTCTCTTGTATTTTCAAACTCTTCATCCTTACTGCCTCTTTCTCATAGTTTTGCATTCAATTTGGCTTAACAAAACCCTCCTTTAACTCTACATCTGCTTGCAGCTACTGCTCCCTATTTCTTCCCTTCTCATTACCATGAGTCCCGTTCTCATTACCATGTCCTCACCTTCCACTCAAATCTATTCAAAGTCCATCATCTTCCACCCCTACTATCTCTGTTGCGAAGCCCAATGGGCACCTTTTCATTCTTTCACACTTGTTCTTTCAGCTCAATACGGTGATCACCACTCCCTTCTTGAAACACTTTCTTCCCTTGGCTTTTACTTTTTTTGGTTTTCTACTAGTCTCTTTCACTGCTTGTCTCAGTTTCCATTGCAGGCTCCTCTTCCTCTGCCTAGTCTTGAAATACTGCTACTATTTGGGGTTCTTTTTTAGCCTCATATCATGTCATCTAAATTCAAATTTTAAATGGTTAAAAACATTATGCTTAGCCAAACACTGTATCTGTTTGCTTGATTTATCCAGAGGCTTCAGTTCCATTCTTCTGCAATAAACCCCCTTGAAAATTATTTGGGGTTCCTTGGCTTAAATGGCCATTCATATGTTATACACACACACACACACACACACACACACACACACACACACTGGAAACATCTCATTCATTCACTCATTTATCCAAATAATAAATATGAGGCCTGTTTTCCTACAGGAAACGTAAAAGTAAAAAAAAGTGCTTACATTTTATTTTTAAGATGTTGAACATATAGAGTCTGTAAGTATTGCTTTCAAACACACTTCCCAGGTATTTTCTCATTTCAAACGTAGACATTTTCTTTTTCTAGTTTTTTACATTTTGCCTACTATACTAAATAATATGTTCAAAGTTTTTCTCCACTGGCTACTCTATATTGATTTCAAAGTTCTCCTGCATAGTATATTCAACTCCCGATGTTCTTCTCAATCATCATATAAAATAATCCACCTACAGCTAAGAATTATTTTTCTAGTTGTCTGAGGACATGATCCTATATCTTAAGTATCTTTTTTTTTTTTTTTTTTTTTTTTTTTTTTTTTTTTTTTTTTTTTTTTTTTTTGTGGTACCAGGAATTGAACCCAGGGGCGTTCTACCTCCGTGCTACACCCCTGGCCCTATTTTTTATACTTTATTTTCCGGGTCTCACGAAGTTGCGGAGGGCCTCACTAAGTAGAGAGAGAGAGAAAGAGAGAGACAGGGAGAGAGAGAGCGAGCTGAGGCTGGCCACGAACCCGGATCCTCCGGTCTCCGCCTCCCAAAGTACTGGGATTACAAGCGTGCGCCACCACGCCCGGCTTTAAATATCTTAAATCTATGTTTGTGATCTACAGTCATATCAAGATACTAAAATAATTAGATTTTAAGAGTCTCAACAGGTTCTTAATAATATTTTATACAGATAGAAGTCCTAAAATGATGGCTCACTTTTTTATGAATTATGGCAGGTCTTTATTAGGTTAATTCAAAATGGACATAAGAGAATCATTAATTCAACTGATGAACTCTCTTCTTATAGAATATGATAGACTTCCTTGATTCTACTAGAACTTAGAAAAAATTTTGTACTGTTTTTGTGCTTTTCAAATGGTTGGATACATCTATAATGGCAATAGTTTATTCTCTTTCTGTTCTTCCTCTTTTAAATTATTTTAAATTAGTTTATACATTGACAAATGAGAGGGCTGGACTATACCTCTATAGACTCTTTAAACTCTAAAATTTTAGAAATTCATCTTCACATTTCTGGGTTTTATTCTTTTCATTGTAAATTTTCAAGAAGCAAGCACAATCTCTATAGAAATGGTATGGTAGAACAGAGTTTCTTTTCTTCTCTTCAAACTGTTATCTTTTTTCACTTGTCACTTCCCTGACAATCCTTTTCCCCACTTAAGATCTTGCTAGAAGTTTCTACAATCTTGCCAGAATCTTACATTTAGATTCCGTTTATATTAGTTTCTTCATTCTCTCTAGAAACTCTTCAAACTTTCGCATGAGGCGACATTTAAAAAGGTATCTCAAAGACACCTGATTACATATAAAGCTGTTATGATTCAAAGGCTCACAGAACAAAGTTTCTGTAGTTCATCAGGATAGTAAAGTGCCTTATGATTAGGAATTTTACTCAAGAAGAACTGGAAACTTTCCTGGCTCTCTTTGAGAGCTCCAGGGCTGGCTCTCTGGATGAATTGCCAGGCTTTGCATCCTGTTTGGGGAAAGGGTTAGTATGTTGTTAGGTGTATGCAGGATGGTTGCATCTATGTTAGGTAGAAGCATGCCATTTTTATTGTCTTTATTTAGAGGGTCAGTGTGGTTTAAGGAGATCTGTATGGGTGCCAAATTGACAAGGCATGAGCTGTGATGGTTGTTTTCATGTCCATTTTTCCACACTAAAGTCTCCAGTTAACAAAATCAAATATTAATCTAGGTGTTACTGTGAAGGCGTTTTGTAGATATAACTAAAGTACGTAAAATCCAAGGCTCTTTGGATAAAGCTGATTCATTTTCTTGAAAAGCTATAAAAGCAGGGATAAGGCTTTCCTGATAAAGAAGAAATTTCTCTATAGCTTACAGCTTCAGACTGTTCCTGAGTTCCAGACTGCCTCTCCTGACAGCCTGTCTTATGGATTTCAGACTTGCCTAGCCAGCACCGACAACCACAGAAGCCAATTCCTTCCATCACATCTCATAATATATATCTTACTGGGTCTGTTTCTCTGGTCAACTGTGACTAATACAATACTCTACCATCCACAGGACATAACAAAGAAAGATTCTCTTTCCAGGCTCAGATTCAAGGTTAACAAATTAAGGCCTGCATATACTGAGTAACAAAGTAGAAAGTGCAACATAGCAAAAACAATGCAGAAATCAATCCTCTTCATCACAGGAGCAAGGGGAAAAACAAATGAGTTCAATAAGAAATTTTCTCTGAGTTTTATAAAAAATTAGTGGTGTTTCATGTGTAATAGTGAGTTCTTCTGAGACAGGCATCACCTACAACAAACCACCATAGGCCAACCAAGACCATTATATTTTCAGACACTTTATGACCAAACTGTATGCTCAGAAACAAGGTCATTATTGTTTTCATTTTATCTTCAAATAAACCTTCAGCTATCCTATTGATCCAGAAAGTTCCTACATATTAATGCTTCCACAAATAAAAGAAGGTACTTGTTTATTGTTTTGTGTTTCTATGTTTAGTCTGTGTTTTCTGTTGTCCAGAATACAAAACTGAATTTTTAAACTATCTTCAGGCATTTAGGAAAGCAAATTGAAGACAATGCTAATTAAAATAAAAATATTTTATGACACTTAAAAATTTTATATCCCTTCAGAGGTAATTCTTGGGATTTCTAAAAAGAAGAATAAATAAATTGGCTTAATAATCACTATTCTTAACCTTACTTCCTCTACTCACTTACAGGCACATAAAAGTCTTATATGCCAATGCGATGCTTTTTGCAATATGCTTTTGGCTTCCATCCATTTTGCCTTAGTCCTTACTCCCTTCTCCTATTGCAAATATTTCAGCTGTACTAATGAAATATCACAAAATGTTTACAGATTATTTTTATAGAAAAATATTGGCCTGGACATATTTTATCAACTAGATTATAATATCCAGAAAAGACCTTTAGATTCTACCAAAGGATTATCAACCAAAAGTTGTAGTCTTCAGACTATTTTCCATTTATTGGGACCTGCAAAAAAAAGTGCTCAGAAATAAGTGATAATTTTTTAAAAATTGCTACCTTCAAGTCTACTGTTTCTCTCTATCTCCTGGAAAATAATGCTCACTATCCAAGAAGCTGCCTCTGCTCCATATTGTAATAAGAACCTTTAAGTTTCAGATTGAAGCAGGATAGGCAGTTACTGTCTAAAAAGAAATCAAACTGTTCTCATTCCAAATAAATCTGGGAATAAGGTTATCAAAGCCAGCAGACTCAAGTGGCAATGAAACTTCCAATTCCCCAATCCCACTAATATTGTTGGCTAGGAAGAAAATTACTTTCAAATAGATTTGTGTAAGTGTGTTAGAGCAAAGGCTGAGAACCACCGCTGTTCCATCCATTTGTGTGCAGCTGATAAAGTGTAAATGTTTACACGATTTATTATCTAGTTCCTTATATTTAACCAGTAGTAGCAGCATTGTTTTAAAGAAAAGTTCTCTAATTTCCATCAATGATGCTTTCTACCCCCTATTACCATACACATGTAAATTGGACCCAGGGCAAAGGCTATGCAGTCAGATAACAGCTTGAAAGAGCCCTAAGTAGCCTTACATTTCAGTCTATTAGTTATTATTTTAAAGCCAGTGTCTGTGGCAAGGGAGAGTAGTGAGGTGTCCTGAAATGGAATGTAAGAATGAAATTTTGCTCCTGAAGGCTATTCAAGGCCAGGCTAAGCCATGGAGAGAACAGGTACCAGACTGGTAATGCAAGAACCATTTCCCTTACTTCTTACAATGAAAAACGTAACAGCTAATAAATCATATATTTTTTATCTTTGTAAAATTATTTTAAAATTTATCTTTTTAAAATTGTTGGTTACATGTAATTTTTAAAAATTACATTATCATTCACCAAGACATAGATCTCACTGAGAGAATTTGAACAGTATTTGTTCTTGTTTTATCATTGTCCCTGTTATAGATACAGAAAGGGATTCTGACCAGTCATCTTGGGGAGAATTCAGTTTAAAAAAAGCAATTCCCAAATAGGGTAAGGTGTTAGCAGGTAGGAAAATCTTGGAGAACAACAACAATAACAAAAGGCTGATAGAGTCTGAAAGCCAGCAAAGCTTTGTATCATTTCTTTTGTTCTTAGTGACATTTAGTTTATTTTGAATTTTGAACACTAAAAACAGAACAATTTTTAAAATATTTAGTAAAACATAATTTACTATACCATAAATTCACCAATTTAAAGTGATTATTAGTAAGCTTAGAGTTGTACAACCATCACCACAATCTAGTTTTGTATTATTTTTTATATCCCCCAAAGAAAATTCATACCCATATGTAGTTACTCTCCATTCCCATCCCCCAAACTAGGTAATCACTAATTTTCTTCCTTTATCTATATATTTGCCATTTAAAAGACATTTTATATAAGCGAAATCAGAGTTACCATGTTTTCAAGGTTTATCCATATTGTAGCAAGAAGTAGTATTTTGGGCTTTTTTTACTGCTAAATATTCCATTATGTGGATATATGACATTTTGCTTATCCATTCACCCTTTGTTGGACAATTAGTGGTATTTTTCCACTTTTCAGCTATGAATGATGCTGATTATGATGAACATTCACACAGAAGTCTTTGTGTGGATGTATGTTACTTCAGAGTGGAACTTCTGGGTAACTGGGTATTCTATGTTTAACTGATAAACATAACATAGGAAAAAGAATTTTAAAAGACTGAAATGTGGGTTTAGATAAAAGCACCGAAGAGAAAACAATTTACATTGTAACTCAAAAGAATTTGAGAGATATTAAGAAGTACCTGCACCTACTCTCCCCAGCCTCTGGTGATCACCTTTAGACTCTCAACTTCTATGAGATCAACTTTTCTATAGTCCACATATGAATTTGATGTGCTCATTCATAAAACAGACACAGACCAATGGAACAAAGTTGAGGGCCCAGAAATAACCCCACACATCTGCAGTCAACTGATTTTCAACAATGGTAGTAAGATAACTCATTGGAGAAAAGACAGTGCTTTCAATAAATAGTGCTGTGAAAATAGGGTATCCAAGCCGGGCGTGGTGGCGCACGCTTGTAATCCCAGTACTTTGGGAGGCGGAGACCGGAGGATCCGGGTTCGCGGCCAGCCTCAGCACTCTCTCTCTCTCTCTCTCTCTCTACTTAGTGAGGCCCTCCGCAACTTCGTGAGACCCGGTTTCAAAATAAAAAGTATAAAAAAATAGGGCCGGGGGTGTAGCGCGGAGGTAGAACGCCCCTGGGTTCAATCCCCGGTACCGCAAAAAAAAAAAAAAAAAAGAAAATAGGGTATCCACATGCAGAAGAATGAAAGACACCTATCTCTCACCAGTTACAAAAATCAACTCAAAATGGATTAAAGACTTATAAGACCTATGGATATAAGACCTAAAACAACAACTAGAAAAGAATATAAGGGGAAATGCTTCAGGACATTGGAATGGGCAAGGACTTTGGGGCAAGGATTTTGGACAAGACCTCAAAAACACAGGAAATAAAACCAAAATAGACAAATGGGGATTACATCAAACTAAAAAGCTTCTGCACAACAAAGGAAACAATTATCAGAGTGAAGAGGTAAACACTGTCTTTATTCTTTCAGATTCTTACATGTAGGCATTTCTTAAGGTTCTGTTTACAATTCTTTTTTTTTCCTAAGCCTTTTCTCAGAAATTAACATCTATTCTTACATGTGCAACCCCAATGAAGGTGACTCCCAAATCTTAATCTCTAACTTAAATTTCTCTTATGAGATTTAGACCCAAATTTTGACTTACCCACTTTGCCTAGAAATACTACCTGTTTAGTAATCACAAACTGAAACAAAGAACTCAGTAAAGCCCAGAAAATTGAGGTAAATAGCATTATATTTAAAACTACATAGCTAATTACTAAAAAGAGCAAAACCTGGCACTTTGACCCAATTTAAAATGGTCTTTAAAATCAAATAATCTTCATCATAAAATCAGTTTTTTCTGACTTTTTATTCTAATCACTCAAATATAAAATGCGAGGCATGATATTTAAACCCTTTCATTATCAAATCTAATTTACTAATTAAGTATTTAATTTCATTTTGCCTTTTCTTCTGGTCAAACTGAAAAATCCCTACTGGTGTTCCTCTCCCTGGCCTATCAAAATTCTATCTTATCTGCCGGGCGTGGTGGGGCACGCTTGTAATCCCAGTACTTTGGGAGGCGGAGACCGGAGGATCCGGGTTCGCGGCCAGCCTCAGCTCTCACTCTCTCTCTCTCTCTCTCTCTCTCTCTCTCTCTCTCTACTTAGTGAGGCCCTCTGCAACTTCGTGAGACCCGGTTTCAAAATAAAGTATAAAAAATAGGGCCGGGGGGTATAGCGCGGAGGTAGAACGCCCCTGGGTTCAATCCCCGGTACCGCAAAAAAAAAAAAAAATTCTATCTTATCAAACTTATCATAAATAGTCCCTCTTCCAGAAAGTTTCTATTTCTTTCACAGCCCTTAAATTCTGAGTAAATGATAAATACTTGTATATTTATCTTATGCTACTACTAGAATATTTGGAGATATTGGCTTCCCTACAGTTCCTGAACACTTAGCAAGGTCTACTTATTTTTACAATAGTAGGTATTCAATAAAATTTTCTGTTGAACTTCTTACTATTATATTGAGACTTTTTTTTTGCAGTATTTGGGATTGAACCCAGGGGCATTCTACCTCCGAGCTATACCCCTGCCCTATTTTTTATTTTGAAACAGGGTCTCACTAAGTTGCGGAGGGCCTAAGTAGCTGAGGCTGACCGCGAACCTGTGATCCTCCTGTCTCAGCCTCCCAAGTACTAGGATTACAAGTGTGTACCACCACGCACAGCTTTACTATTATATGAAATACAAAAATGGTCAGAATTTTAGGAGTCTGCAGAATTACAAAACTTAATTTATAAGGGCCATCTTTGCACAAACAATAAACAAACATCAAACAAACTCACTAAAAAACAAACCAAAGAACCTATAAACATTCAGAGTTGTTTGTGAGTTTTTAAGTCATTACGATCTTTCATTGCATAATTACTTTCCAATGGTTTGGCTCAGCTGTGCCCTACTATTTGCTCTTATTTGTCATTAAGGCCTCACATATTATTTATTTTCATTCTATAGCATTTATGCAGGAAGGCAGCAGCGTAAGCTCCCTTGCCTGTGATTCTTCCCACAGATAATAGAAAATAAATTGCAATTAGATTTTGGTAATTGTATATAATTAACTCAAAATGAGCTGTTAATTATAAAAAAATATGTTTTCACTTTCTCATTATCTCATTTATTTTAGTTCCAAATTCTTAATGCCTCACTTGAGTCATTTTAATATTTTAAATACACAGAGTATTTTTAATATTAGGATAATTTAAATTTCCAAATAAACAAAATTTAGCTTAAAATTAAATTTTATCTAGGGAGTTCTCTTATTAAAGTCAAAGAGCTTACAAGGTAGAAAAAAGGTCATTCTCATAACAATTCTTCATTATATGTTCTAAAGTCAGCAGGCATTCTAGCTGGAATAATTGTGCAAAGGCTGCTGAAGGCAGTACAGTATTCTTCCTTGAGCTCTCTCTACCTTTTCCTGGGTTAAGTGGAGACAACATCATTTCTATAACCAGCTGAATCAAGGAGGTGTTGAATTTATTGTCTTTATCTCTTTTATTCTCATATTAAATAATTTATGAGCTGTTTAGAGTGATAATTCTTGGCTTTCCAATGACTGCCAGACTTTGGAAGCAGATGCTAGAATTTCTTCAAACTTTTATAATGTATAATAACATTTTGAAAGGTCTATGGTTTTATCAGAGGCATATTAGAAATTACTTTTTGGAAGCAGTGTATAATCTTATTTTATATTACCATAATTATTTAAATTTGGATAGCTGGGCGTAGTGGCACAGGTTTGTAATCCCAGTACTTGGGAGGCTGAGACTGGAGGATCCGGGTTAGCGGCCAGCCTCAGCTACTTAGTGAGGCCCTCCGTAACTTAGTGAGACCCTGTTTCAAAATAAAGAATAAAAAATAGGGCTGGAGATGTAGCTCAGAGGTAGAAGCCCATGGGTTCAATCTCCAGTACTTCACAAAAAATAATAATAACTTTGGGACATGCAAGCCCAGAAAGCCCAGATGCCTGGAAATGTTAGATCATGTCCAATTCTTTGGCTGGAGTACTAGTTTCCAAAGCGTACACCATACATGCCTAACCAGTCGCAATGAAACTTTCATAAATACCAAGTGGGAATATGAATTGCTATAATATTTTGGGAAAGAAAATTAGCATGATCTATTAAAATGTACAATTATAGATTATATCAAAACAGCCTCCTGTAAAAATAACCTCTGACCTAGCAATATTATTTTTGGGAATATATACTAAAAAAACCAAAGTACCAGAATGCAAAATTATATGTATAATCATGCTTATTAAAACACTGTGTGTAGTATTAAAGAACATGAAAGAACTTGAATGTTCAGCAATATAAAACATACTGGAAAAGTTGTGGGACATATATAAGCCATGAACTATTATGCACATTAGCATTTGTATGAGTTTTCTACTGCTGCTACAACAAATTACCAAAACTTAATTGGCTTAACACAAACTTATGATTCTCCAGTTCTGTAAGTCAGATGTCTGACACAGGTCTCACTGAGCTGACTGGGCTAACATCCAGTTGTCGGCAGAGCTGTGTTCCTTTCTGGAAGCCCTAGGGGAGACATCATTTTCCCTGATCATTTGGGTTGTGGCAGATTTCATTCCTTACAGTTAGAGGACTTGAGGTCCCTATTTCCTTGCTGGCTGTCAGTTGAGGACTTTTGTAGTATTCTTCTTGCATTCCATGGCCTGTAACTTCCTTCCTCCATCATCAAAACCAGCAACAGTAGGTTGAGTCCCTTTCATGCTTTTAATCTCTTGTCCTCCTCCTATGCCTCTGTCCCAGCAAGAAAGTTTCTCTACTTTTAAGGACTTGTGTGATTTAAATGGGCCTATTCAGAGAATCCAGGGTAATCTCCCCATGTTAAGGTTCATTCCCTTGATCGTATGGGCAGAGTCCCTTTGCCATGGAAGGTAATATATTCAGAGGTTCTAGGGATTACAGCATGAACACCTTTGGGGGACAATTATTCTGCTTACTATGGTTGCGTGTCTAAAACCCTGAAAAATAATCATTAAGTAGTATGCAGTGAAAAAAACAACATGTTAAGTTTGACCTCAAGTGTATACAGATATTGCATATATTTTATAAGCATAAAGAAAAGTTTAGAAGGATACACATCAGGGTGCTAATCCTAATTCAACCATGACAGGATAGGGAATGGAACATGGAATGGAAGATGACTGACATTTTCTTGATATGTATAACACTGTATAATATTGTATAATAATGTATTATAATACTGCATGACATTCTTGAATGTTTTACTTTTTATAAGAGAAATGTTTACTTTTAAGTTTTTTTATTTTGGGGGTACTGAGAATTGAACCTACGGGCATTCTATCCCTGAGCTACACCCCCAGCTCTATTTTTTACTTTGAAACAGGGACTCACTAAGTTGCTGAGGGCCTTCCTAAGTTGCTGAGGCTGGCCTCGAACCTGTGATCCTTCTGTCTCAGCCTCCCAAGTACTGGAATTATAGGCTGCCCCACCACGCCAGGCTACTTTAAAATTTACAAAACATTAAATTAAATTTTTAATTTATAATGAAATTTAATATATAATAAAACAAAATTTATAATGTAAGCATACAACACATATATGAGATCTAGAAGTTATATACTAAGATTACCTCTAGATGATGAAATTATGGCTACATTCATTCTTTTTTTGGCTTATCAGCATTTTATATTTATACTATAAGCAAGAAAGTAAACAAGTAAATATGTAGATAAACACAAATAACATTATTAAGAAAAAGTATTTTGGATTAAAAACAAATACAATAAAAAAACACCTTATATCTCAATTTAAGAATATAATGCCCTTACATAAAAAATATGGACAAATCAGGGAATGAAAAGTCTACAAAGAGGGAGCACAAAGGGTTAACAAACACAGAGAGAAAATATTCATCCCAATTGAATATTGGGAAAATGTAAATTATAATAGGATTCTATATTTCCACTTATTAATTGGCCAATGTTGTTTAATTATTCAAATAAACATTGGAGACCCAATTCACATGACTGATCAAAAACATATCTCTGTTCCCTTCTGAAACTGCTAAAAAATGATATGGATAAAAAACATTAATTTATATGGCTGTGGAAAAAGTGAAAGGAAGAAGACAATGGATAAGAGGTACCACAAACTTTTAAAAGCCAGGAAAGCAGATGGATGAGTTCAAACTCAATTAGCCAACTAGGAAGACCAAAGCTGCAATCTGTTAGTTGTGGCAAAGGAAGAGGTAAGCTGAAACAAACCAGGGCAGGTAGGAATGCAGGAAGAAATGAAAGCACAACTGGCTGAAAATCTGCACAGCAGTAAAAGGCCAAAATGCTCTCCTCTATCTATCCCCAACTGGTGGTGAAGATTGGAGGCTTACCTCCAGGGAGAGGTTGGAAAGAATGACTCTGGATTTACGGGCCTGAAATATGGTTGAGGGCAGAAATCCGATATAGTTAAAGTGGAGAGTGGGTAAAGTCTACATAATAATGAGGGGTGGGTCCCTTGCCTCCTCTTCCATGGGCTCCCCACATTGGTAGCTGTTATGGTTTGGATCTTAAATGTCCTATAAAGGCCCATACACTAAAGGTTTGATTGCCAACCTGTGGCATTACTGGGAGATAGTAGAACCTTTAGGAGTTGGAGTCTAGTGGTAGGAAGCTAGGTCATTGACATCACATACTTGGAGGGGATATTGGGACCCTGATCCATATCTCTCTCTCTCTCTCCCTCTCCCTCCCTCCCTCTCTCTCTCCCTTTTCCCCTCCCTTTCCCTTCCCCTCCCCTTTCCTTCTTGGCCACCATCAGGTGAATAGCTTTGTTCTACCATGTATTTTCCACTATGATGTTCTGTCTTGCTACAGACCTACAAACAAAAATGACTAAAAATGGGCTGAAACCTCTGAAACCATGAGCCAAATAAACATTTGATCCTTTTAAATTGATTTTCTCAGGTATTTTGTTACAGCAATGGAAATCTGAATAACACAGTAATCAAGTTTATATAACACTCCCATCCCTTCTTTCCACCCAGGCATACAATTTATCCCTAGGAAAACTAACCACCCAAGAGAAAAGACCTATGGGCAATAACAGGGAGGGATGCTTAGGGTTCCTAGCTGATCAGAGCGAAGTCCATCAGTTGACAAACCCTGCTCATATACACTGAGAACTTTCAATAGCTATACTATTGTGTTTATAAATATAAATGGATCATTAGACATTTGTGGGAAAAAAAGAAACTTGAACTTGGTGAAAATAGAATAATGTACCAGAACCAGAAGAAACTTTTTTTTATGTTCATTTATTGGTGCATTGTAATTATACATTTTGATATATGTCAGGGTATCAACATCATACATGCACACATTGCACATTTAGCCCTCCCTCCAATCCCATCCTATTCCCTTCCCCTTCCCTCCCTTTCATGCTCCGGATAGTGATTCTTATAGGTTTGTGTATGTACATCATGTGCTATAGTATGTTTCCCTCCACCCCTCTCCCAACTCCCTCAGTTAGGTCACCTTCTTTGTTCATCTAAAGATTTCTTCTTCTTCCCTTTTAAGTCCCATTCTATCTAGCTCTCACAGATTAGGGGGGACATCGATTTTTTTTACTCTTAGTGACTTACTAATATCACTTAGCATAATGTTCTCTAGTTCTCTCCATTTCCCTGCAAATGATGTGATTTTGTTCTTCTTTGTCTGTAGAGCTAAGAAAAAATACTATATATACGGAATAAGAATGGGTTCTTATTAAAAAGGGGACATTCAGAGAATAGGGTGGTATTGGAAGTTAATCATTTTAGCACTAATAAAATTCAACAGAAGCAATGAAAGAATGAGTTTGGGAACTCTCAGAAACTGGGGTGGGGAGGGCAAGATAAGAAAACCAGGAAAGAAAAGTAAGAAAATGAGATGATACCAAGAGATGGAACATCTGAATATCAAGATGAGTTCTGGGAAGAGATAATACAAAAAGTGAGACTGGAAAATGTACAAAGAAAATTTCTCAAAATGAAGAAAGTTTCTCTTCAAAAGAGTCTACTGATTAGTCAGCATACTAAATGAAAAAGTCCTAATTAATGCATAACAGCATTAATTTTTAGAAGAATTCAGAGAAAGGGAAGATCCACATAGTTTTCATAGAAAATAGGTCAAAAAAGATAAAAAAATCAAACTGCATCAAAATTTTAATGGCAACACTAGAAATGGAAGAGAATGGAATTCAACCTTCAGTCCCTTCTGAGGAAAAATAATTATCAATTCAGAATTCTATAAAGAACTAAACTGTAAATTAAAAATGAAGATAATCAAAAGACATATTTCAGATATGTGACATCTTACAAAATTATTGCCTTTGTGCTCCTTTTCAGTAAGTTCTTAAAGAACATGTTTCAGTAAGACGAAGGAGTATAAAACAAAAGAGGGGATAACATCCAATCTAGGAAAAAGGGGAATACAACACAGAAAAGTACAGAACATTCTCAGGATGATGGATAAGGAAAATTCAGGATAAAATCGCTAGACAGCAAACCTAGTAAATAACTAAGTCAGACTAGAGCAGAATTTTATAGAGATCTCCAGGAGGGATATCTTAAAAAAAAATAGATGAAAGGGCAAAAAACTATGAAATAAATGAAAAAATATAATAGAATAACTGATGTGATTGAATATATTAAGAGAATTATACTTTTTGGGTGGGTCTGGGAATGACTAGAATGTGAATTTTAAAAGGCCAGAATTTGCCGGGCGTGGTGGCACACGCTTGTAATCCCAGTACTTTGGAAGGCGGAGACCGGAGGATCCGGGTTCACGGCCAGCCTCAGCTCTTCTCTCTCTCTCTCTTTCTCTCTCTCTCTCTACCTAGTGAGGCCCTCTGCAACTTAGTGAGACCCGGTTTCAAAATAAAAAAGTATAAAAAATAGGGCCGGGGGCATGGCGCGGAGGTAGAACGCCCCTGCGTTCAATCCCCAGTACTGCAAAAAAAAAAAAAAAAAGGCCAGAATTTTTTGTCTGTTTTATGCACTGCTAATGTCTAGCACATGGTGGGAAACTTTATAAATATTTGAGTGAATAAACGAATGAATACACAGAAAATTAAATAAGGCATTTTTGCTTTCTTTGTTATTTATAAATTAACAAATATTACATGGTTACAATATATAATATAATGTTTTGATATATGTATACATTATAAAGTTATAAAATCAAACTAGTTACTATATCTATCATCTCATATACTTATTTTATGGTGAGACCATTTAAGATCTACTCTCTCAGAAATTTTGAAGAACATGATATGTTATTATTAACTAAAGTCATCATGTAATATAGTAGATCTCCAAATCTTATTCACCTTCTCAAAATGACACTTTGTACTCTGATCAACATCTCTGTATTCCCCCAATCCTCTTAGCCCCTCTGCAAACCACCACTCTGTTTGCATCTATGAGTTTGCCTTTTTAAAAAGATTTCATATACAAGTGAGAATATGCAGTATTTATTTTTCTGTGCTAAAAAGGCATTTTTTAAAACTCCAGTGAAAATAATTTAGCATATAAAAATTAAATTTAATATTAAAGTACATAGCTCAGCTGTACATAAAATATTTACAGACTTATATAGATAGTTATTAGATAGAGAGATGGAGAAGAAAAAGAGGGAAGAAGAAAGGGAGTAAGGAAAGAAAAAAGGGAGGAAAGGAGAGAGCAAATGGCTATCAGTGAGACTTAAATCATCTTCCAGAGAAGAAAGTCAATAGTTAATGACCACAAAAGTTTGTTATTCAGAAATGTGGATATAAATATTAGAACTAACAGATAAAAGAGGCAACCTCTAAAACAGTCAAAACTGTTGAAAGAGAGACAACAGCAAGATGCAGAAATAGAACTTCCAAGTGCTCACTTCTCACTGTAGAAACATCAATTTGAACAACTACCCTGATATAAAATACCTTCAGATGAGAGATTATTGCACCTGGTTGTAGCACAGAAATAAGGAAAGATGTATTGAAGAGGGCAGGAAGGACAGTTTTATATTACCAGCATTGGCCCTCCCCCATCTTGGGGCAGCACAGTGGAAAGAAACCCTCCCTGTGGGGGAATGAAAGGCAAGTGAGCATCAGACTTTGCTCCATACTCCAACACCATGCCTGTCCCCAATAAAACCCAGTGTGAGGTAGACCCTCATGGCCCCAGGCTTCAGGCAGGTATCTGTGAACTGAGCTTCTAGGCTCTCCTGGCACTAAGTGGGATCTCTCTCCTCAGGTTCCAAGCCTGCCTAGCAAATTCAGATTCCTTCTCTGGGCCTACTTCACCACCAGTCCACCTCAGTGGCCCCAGGCTTTGGACCAGCCCCACTGCCAGGCTGACCCTAGTATCTCTGAGCTTGGAGCTGCCCCAGTGCCAGGCCAGCCCCCACAGACTCAGGCTTTAAATCACACACAGCACTAAGCTGGTCCACATGGTCTCAGGCTTCAGAATCACCCAGGCCAGGTTGGCAAACATAGCCGCAGGTACCAGGCCTGCAGGGTGCCAAGCCAATTCCTATTGCCCCACCCTCCAGGCTGGCCCCGTGGCTTAGAGTTTAAGTTCAATTAGTTAACTGCCTGCTATCACAAAAAACTCGATACTGTTCAGGTGAAAGTAAGGGAATTTCAGAGTTATTCACAGTGATCATGAACAATCTAAAATTACTGGATATACAAAGAAGCAGGAAAATATGACCAATACTCAAGAGAAAAATCAATTAAAGAACACAAACCCCAAAACAACCTGTGTTAGAATTAGCAGACAAGCACTTTAAAAGTTATTATAACCATGCTCGTGAACATAAAGAAAAATATGCTCATGATGAATAAAATAGGTAATCTCATCTGAGAAATAAAATTTTAACAATGATCAAAATGGAAATCCAGAACTAAAAAATATTATTTTTCAGATTATTTAAAAATCATCACTATAGTATAGGGCTTAACAATAGATCAGAAATAACAGATGGACATGTGATTTTTGTTCTTAGTTCTACTTATGTGGTGAATTACATTTATGGGCTTGCTTATGTTGAAATAGCCTTGTATCCCTGGAAAGAAACCAATTTGGTCATGGTATACAATTTTCTTACTGTGGTTTTGAATGCAAATCACTTTCACTCATATCAGACAGTTCCTGTAAGTCTTATCATTAAAGTGTCCAATATTCTTCTTTCCAGAGATACTGAGATACCCCCTACTTTGAGTAAGCTTTTATGATGCAAATCGATGTTTGGGGGCACTCAGTAATCTGCTGTCAGCTTCTTTCTTCCTAGGACCCCTCTGTTGGGTGGTAGGGATGGGTTGGGGTTTTCTGGCTATTCAGGTTGTGAGAATATAGTTGTATCTTTTCTGTCAAAGGAGGCAGTTTCACTTAGGCAGCCATTTTGTAACCTGGTAGGGACTTACATTCCTTCCCCAAATTAACATCTCTTAAGAGATTAGAGGTGTCTACCCTCCCCCATCTTCCCCTGTAGCTGACAGGGAAGAATGTGAAGCTGTAACTTCCACCAATAGGAGTTCAGCGCAGGAGGAGCCTTACATTAGGGATATAAGACCCACTGGGTTCTTTGTGAAACGTGCTCTCTCTCATATCTGGGAACACCCTTTTTTGTGAAAAAGTAAAATCGCCTTGCCAAGCAATTTTCGAACATGTGCCGTTTCTTTAGACGCCGTAAAAAGTTGTTTCTAACAAGGTGCAAACTGTATCGAAACTTGTAATCACAGTGACCAGCAGAATAGTATAGCTCACCCCAGGAGTTCCTGACAGTTGGCTGGGGGTATGGAGTATAAGATTTGTCCTTGTCAGAAGTCTCTGGGAATCCAGACCCTGATTCAGAATCCTTCTCACTCAGAAGGTCAGAGCAGAAAGACTTCCCATGTTCTTGGATAGGCAGAATAAATATTATCAAAATGACCAAACTACCAAAAGCAATCTATAGAGTTAATACAATCACTATTAAAATACCAATGTCATTCTTCACAGAGCTACAAAAAGAAGTCCTAAAATTCATATGGAAAAACAAGACCCAGAATAGCCAAAGCAATTCTTAGTGATAAGAAACAGGCAGGAGGCCTCACAATACCTGATTTCAGATTATACTACAGAGCTATAGAAATAAAAACAGCATGGTATTGGCACAAAAACAGACATAGACCAATAAAATAGAACAGAAGATACAGAAACAAATCCTCACACTTATAACCAGTTTATTTTTTACAAAGATACCAAAAACACACTCTAGAAAAAAGACAACCTTTTCAACAGGTGGTGCTGGGAAAACTGGATTACAGAACACAAACCCCAAGACAACCTGTGTTAGAATTAGCAGACAAGCACTTTAAAATTTATTATAACCATGCTTGTGAACGTAAAGAAAAATATGCTCATGATGAATAAAATAGGTAATCTCATCTAAGAAATAAAATTTTAACAAGGATCAAAATGGAAATTCCAGAACTAAAAAATATTATACTAGACCCTTACACCTCTCACACTGCAAAAATGTCAACTCGAAATGGATCAAAGCCCTAGAAATTAGACCAGAAACTTTGCAATTACTAGAAGAGGGCATAGGTCCAAGTCTCCAACATACAGGTCCTGGTAGAGACTTCCCCAAGGCTCAGGAAAGAAATATGAGAATCAATAAATGGGATGGCATTAAATAAAAAAGCTTCTGTGCAGCAAAGGAAACAATCAAGAACATGAAGAGAGAGCATACAGAATGAGAGAAAATCTTTGCCAGCTACTCCTCTAATACAGAACTAATATCTAGAAAACACAAATAACTTTAAAAATGTAATGCTTTTAACCCAATAAAATGAGCAATTGAATTGAATAGATACTTCTCAAAAGAAGAAATACAAATGGGCAATAAATATATGAAAAGATGTTCAACATCATTAGCAATCAGGGAAATGCAAATCAAAACTACACTGAGATTTCATCTGACTTCAGTTAGAATGACAATAATCAAGAATACAAGCAATAATAAATGCTGGTGAGGATGTGATTTATAGGAACCTTATACACTATTGGTGAAATTGAAAATTAGTATACCCACTATTGAGGTCAGTGTGGAGGTTCCTCAGAAGATGGAATAGAACTACCATATGGCCCAGGTATACCATTCCTTGGTATCCTTCCAGAGGAACTAAAGTAAAAATATTATAGTGATACATGCATATCCATGTTTATAGCAGCACAATTCTCAGCAGCAAATTATGGAATCAGCCTAGGTGCCCATCAATAGATGAATGGATTATAGAACTGTGGTATATATACACAATAGAATTTTACTCAGACATAAAGGACAAAATTATGTCATTTGCAGGAAAATGGATGGAACTAAAGAATGTTATTTTAAGTGAGATCAGTCAGTCTCAGAAAGTGATAGTTTGTATGTTTTCTCTCATATGTATAAGCTAGAGAGAAATTGAGAAACAAAAGGGACTTTAAATAAATGATGAGAGATATCAGTAGAATAGTGGAAGGGGATTTGGAGAGAGAGGTGTCGAGGGGGAAAGGGAGACTCTTTGAAGGAAACAGTTCAAATAATGCTATGTACATATATGAAGTTATCAATTCCAATAACAATAATATGTTCAAGGAGAGGGAGGGAGCAGGATGGGATCTGGAGGGAAATATACCAAGTGTTGTGTGCATGTATGTTTCTATCACTCTGAACCTGATTACGAAGTATACTTACAATGCACCAATAAAAGTATATTTAAGAAAAGAAACAATAGAAGAGCAAATGAACTTGAGGATAGATCAATAGGACTTATCCTATATGAAGAATAAAGAGAAAACAATTTTTCATTAGCAGAGTATCAGGGATCTATAAAATAATTCTCTACAGTTTTATTTTACATGTAATTGGAATACTAAAAGGAGAGTAGAAAGAGAATAGAGACAAATTTTAAGAAAATAATGGCCCCAAGTTCCTAAAATTTCATAAAATAAAAATTCTTAAGCATTGCTTTGTGGGTGAAAAAGGATTTAACTTGAATATCTAGGATCTTACATATAAGCCAGCAATTCCACTTATAGGAATCTATAACAAGGGAATAGGGAGACATAAAGTAAAATTTTATTTAGAAAAATACTCCTCAAAGCCGGGCATGGTGGCGCACACTTGTAATCCCAGTACTTGGGAGGCTGAGACCGGAGTATCTGGGTTCGCAGCCAGCCTCAGCTATTTAGGCCCTCCGCAACTTAGTGAGACCCTGTTTCAAAATAAAGGATAAAAAATAGGGCTGGGGGTGTAGCTCAGAGGTAGAATGCCCCTGGGTTCAATCCCCAGTACGGCAAAAAAAGAAAAATATTCTTCAAGTATAATTTATAATAGCAAAACCCTGTATTATTCAATAATAGGCTAACAGATAAATATTGGGGCATAGTTGCCATACATTATTTGTTGAACGAATTAACGTATTTTCACAAAGTACTAAATGAGATCAGAATACATGATACAGTGAAAAAGGTAAATACAATTCAGTATAAGCACAATCCCTATTATTCAATATAGAATATAGTATCATACAAAGAAAAACACGAGAAAAGGGCTCAAAGGATTGTATGTGAGAAGCAAGATTATAAATGATTTCTATTTTCTTCACACTTTTAAAAATTTTTCAAAAAGTCCTATAATGAGAATGTACTTATTCGCATTATCAGAAAATGGAAATAACAAATATAGAGCTATAAATTTATGCCAAACATATTCTAAATATCCATACCCTTAATATTCTTGCCTCTGCCCAGCTCTCAGGTTTACCTTGGTTTGGAATCACTCCCATTCACATCCAGATTGAGCATTTGGGATTTAGTAAACTCTTTGTCAGTTATCAGTTCTCTTGACTTAAATACAGCTTGCGTTTTTAACCTGTAAAAATAAATTTAGAGAATTTCTAATCCTGAGAAGCCAAATAGGCTGAATAATGATTCTTAGAAAACTATGCTCTTCCAAGCTAGACCCCCAGCAATTATTTTAAAATTAAAACTCAATCTATTAAAAATGAAAAGTAGACTGGGGATGTAGCTCAGTGGTAGAGCTTGTGCATAGCATGTGTGAGGTGTTAGGCTCTATTTCCCTGCATCAAAATCAAAATAAAAAGAGTGATAAATAAATATACTAAAAATACATATTAAAAATTGGTTTTATAAGACTTTAACTTTTATTTATTTAACAAAGAGTGGGGGAAGACTGAGTTGGTTAGGATATAATTTAAAAATTCAAAACTACAGGGGCCCTTTAAGTCTCTTAAAAATTTAGATCTTTTGTTTATTCATTGTGAGGCAAGTGTATTTTGGTCATCAGAGTCTAAATGGGAATTCTAGTAACTCTTAAGTATCAATAACTCTTTTCCATATACACATGGGAGGTGCCTACTTTTCATACTGACATTTCACTTATTCATTATATGCCTGTAATCCCAATACTTGGGAGGCTGAGACAGGAGGATTGCAGGTTCAAGGCTAGCCTCAGCAACCTAGTGAGACCTTCAGCACTTAGTGAGACCCTGTTTCAAAACAAAAAATAAAACAGGCTGGGGGTGTATCTCAGAGGTAGAATGCCCCTGGGTTCAATCCCCAGTACCCCCCCCCCCCACACACACCAGTTCTAGCTCTAGTTCACTAACCAACATATACTTTTCTGGGACACAGGCGAAAAAGAATTAGAAGACATTCTACCTACCAATGCTACTTAGCCCCACACTCACATGTACTGAGAGGGAAGGCTGTTGAAGAAATCAACACAAACGTCTCTCTACCAGGTGTTTGGGTGTCCATTCCCTTAGTTTTTTAGAAATGTTCTCTGTACAAGCATATTTTTAAATTATGAAACCAAACCATGAAGAGATTAAAAACACCATTAACACAGTATTGTCATTTTCATCACTGTCAAAAAGACATTCTTATTACTGAGATTATATAGATTGATTACCCTTGGGAATTTGCAGTTTAAGAGTAATATTTGGTAGTGACACACATGTAGGTACAAAAGTGCAGATATAAAATGTTAAAATCAGGTAATGATGAGAACAGAGTGAAAAATTAATAGCAACAGTAGCAGTCAGAGCAGCCTCTGTATGGACAGTAGAAATGATATTGATGACAATATCAGATACCATTTAAGGAATGCGTTTTACATATACTCTTGCAATGATCCTTACAATCACTCTATGAAGTAATTATTTTTAGCATATCTATGTACAGATGACTAAAGTGAGGCATAAATACAAAACTCACCCAAGGTGACACAGTTTTAAGTAGTAAGGGCAGTATTTTTCTCATAGTTAGGTATAGAGTATTAAAACATATTTATGAGAGTGGGAAACAAAGGTAAATATTTATTTTTATTTATTTATTTATTTTTCGAGATATTGGAGATTGAGCCCAAGGCCTCATGTATGCTAGGCAAGTTCTCTACCATTGAGCTACATCCCCAGCTTTTTTTTTTTTTTTTTTTTTGACATAGGGTTTCACTAAGCTGCCCAGGTTGACCTCAAACTTGTGATTCTCCTGCCTCAGCCTCCCAAGTCTCTGGGATTACAGGCCTGTGCCATCATGCCCAACTAAATATTTATAATTAGCTTTGGTTTTTATTTATTACACATACACTACTTTACTCAAAAAAGAATTTAAAGTAGTTCTTGGAACTGTGTTAAATAGTATTCTGGATAAATCCTCTCTAATCAATCTGGAAAGGGTTCATAAAGACAATATCCCATTGAAAGCTCTTATTGACCATCCTGTAAAACTGAGGTGGCAGAATAAATTATGAATTAGAATTTAAGTAAATGTTACTGTCATGCCAAATTTATTCTAATGTGACAGGCTCATCCCCAATTCTGAACTACTTTAATAATTCTGTGCTACTCACTTTGTATTCAATTATAGATTGCCTTCCCAATATTCCTCCTGAATATCCTGAGCACCATAAACAATGCTCTGTGTATAGCAAGTATTAATCTATTAATTGACGTGAGGTTCTTTAGCCATTTCAGTAAAGGCATATAAAAATTCAAATGAAGTATAAATTAGAAAGATTATATAAACTATACTGAGAAATAAGACCAGGTCTTGCTCATTTTGGTACCCCTCCCATATAGTTTTGTACAGAGTAGGAGCTTAGTAGAGGTTTGCTGAACCAAGGGGCATTAAACTGAGCTACAGACCTATACTATATATCAAACAAAAAGGTGATTAATTTTGTGTATATTCAATAACTTATAGTTAGATAAGAAAGAAACAAAACCTAAAATTTTGAGTGGGATTTTGACTGTACTACAATAGATATAGTGTAAATAAATGGAAAAGTAGAGCAAAGTTTTTTTCTTTCTGTGGTAGTAGGCATTGAATCCAAGGCATTCTACCTCTGAGCTATGCCCCTGGCCATATTTTATTTTTTATTTTGAAACAGGACCTCACTAAGTTGCAGAGGGTCTAAGTTGCTGAGGCTGGTCATGAACCTGTGATTGTGGTCACTGTGAGGTCTGACTGTGAGGTCTGGCTGGAGGAGATTGAGAACAAAAACCCCAAGAAATGGCAGGAAAGCAAAGAGAAATGCTCCTAACCATCCCCCTGCTCCCAGCCCCATAAATTTACCTGCTCTGGCCTGGTGCCAAGCCTACCGATCGGAAGAATACACGACTGCTCCTGTAACCCTATTCCCTTCCTAACCCCATAAAAAGTCCCAAGTCTGTAAGGAAGCAGTCTGTCGAGCCGTGTTTCCTTTATCCCCATATTCCCTGACAGTGATCCTCCTGTCTCAGCCTCCCAAGAACTGGGATTACAGGCATGTGCCATTATGCTGGCTGAGCAAAGATACTTAAATCAGAGGAAAAGATATTGTTTGAGCTAGAAATATAAATGGTATGTATATTGGGAAGAATCACAAGGAGACAAACTTGCCTTTGGGGGGAAAAATGATTTCTTAGGAAAACTGGGGCAAATGGGTAGAGTGGTGATTATAGATTATAAAAAGCTGCCCACTAGTTTGAATACATATAATGTTATAGGAAGTTATTTGGGGTTTTTAAAATTCAGAAGTGGCACAGTAAAGGCAATGTGTTAGCAGAATCCATTTGAGATAGATATTCTTGGTATATGGTACTAATGTGCAGAAAGTTGATTCCAGATAATTCAGAAGTCTAAAAAGCAGGCCAGAGAGAAGGGCAACTTTCATCCTAGAAACATGAACTGTGATATTAATTAGTTAAACGGATAAATTTAGGCTCCTAGTTCTGGGTTGTGTCAGTTAACTATAGTAGATCAGCTTACTTTTATGGTGGAAGTAAGCAGGAGAATGAAAGATGAAAGCCATCCAATTAAAAATGTCTTCAGTTTCTGTTTACCTGAGTATCTCACTTAGATTTCTCAACTTCTTGATTGGGGAAAATTTTGTCTCAGAACCAGAGCTATAAAGGACAAATGAAATGGCAGAATTGTGATTGCCAAGAGTCACAAAGACTCTTTAAAAGATGACTAAGGCACTAGAAACCAGCCTGACCAATTCTACTGATGGCCAGTATTACAAGTGGGCACTATCTGATGGTTTGTATATATTTAGTTCACAAGGGCTATCCAAGAAGACTGAAAATGCCCCAAACTAAAATTTGCGGTTACCTAAAGCCAGAAAACAAATAACACCCTCTAAGGCTAATTCCCATCTATCCAGGAGAATGTAGTATAGTCAAATGACAACCATTTTCAAGGAGAGGAACTCAACACAAGAGAAGCAAACATAGCTTAAAAAGAAAATTAGTATAAAGAAGGGGTCCATTTTCCTTCTTGGGTCCAAGAAAGGACTTGAACCATTTCCAGTGAGTCATTTTTCAGATAGTATAAATTCTTAGAGTTAAAAAAACATAACAACATAATAACAGAAAACAGGCATTCTCCCCTCATTACTAGACCTATATTGTAGACCTTCCTGGCAATTTTGTTTAGTGAACTACAAATTTACAGAAATCCAATTTGAATAAAAATAATAAAGTATAACTATGAAATATGATTTGCATGGGTTATTTGATGAACGAAATTGGAAAACTAGAAGATATTTGACTTGTTGAATATTACATATTTATTTGCTTTGTGTTACTTATTAAAATCTCTAGGGACTTCCAGTTCTGGGACAGATGAAGTAGATACAGTTCTCTCTACTCTTGTATAGCCAAAATTACTAGATCTTATACTTGAAACAAACATAAGATTTCAAAAGGTAGGTAAAAAAAAGTAGACTGGAACTAGAGGAACAAGGTGCTTTTCCTGGGCTTTCTTTTGCCTCATACTGGAAAAGTTGGCAATCTAGAAACTCTGAAAGCATGGAGAGAAAAGAAAAGGAAAAGAAAAGAAACCAAAGAAAAGAAGCTTGTTCTCTCTACCAAAGGATGAGGAAAAGAGTAGTCTACCAAAGCAGAAAACTTTAAAACAGTAACTGTCCTACTCCAGCCAAACATCATGGGAAAAATTGTGGCCTCACTTCCCCTATTCCCATTAGCAAAGGCCAAGTAGCAGGCTAGATTTCCATTTTCCACTGGGTCTAATGAGGCATCCAACCCCTCTGCCATAGAAATGTCAGAGAAAATCTGCTAAAAAGGAAGATTTGAGTAAAGCCCAGTGTTTTACACCATAAGTTCAAAATGCCCAGGATGCAATTAAAAGCCACTCATCATAATGAGAATGAAGAAAATCTCAACTTGAATGAGACAACCAACAGAGGCTAACACCAAGATGACACAAATGTTGGAATTATCTAATAAGAATATTAAAACACACATAATAAAAATGCTTCAAAGAACACTTGTGAAAGTGCTTGAAACAAATAAGAAGCACAGAATATCTCTGGAAATAAATAGAAGACAGAAAGAAAAATTAAATGGAAATTTTAGTTCTGAAAAACACACAAATGAAATAAATGAAAATATAAGAAACAACAACAAAATCCGAATCAAAACAAAATCCAGTGGATTGGCTTAACAGCAGAGTGAAGAAGCCAGAGGAAAGAATCAGAAACTTGATCAAAGAACAAGAGAAAGTATGCAACCTGAACAACAGAGATGAAAGGATTGAACAACCACCACAAAAACCTGGATCAGGTCTCAGGGATGTGTGGGATTATAACAAACTTTCTAGTTATGTCACTGGAGTCTTGAGACAATGGTATCGGATTTGAAAAGTATTAAAAAAATAATCAAAACTCCTCCAAATTTGGCAAAAGTCATAAAAGTATAAATCAAGAATCTAATCAAAGACCTAACAAGATAAAGAAATCCATTCCAAGACACATTGTAATCAAACTCCTGAAAACTAAGGACAAAGAAAAAATTCTTAAACGCAGTAGAAGTGAAATGACACTTTATGTATAAGGCTAAATAATTTGAATAACTTCAGAAAACACACGGACATATGTACATAACATCACAATGTACCAATAAAAGTATATAAAAAATAAATATGCTGGGTGTAGTGGCGCACACCTATAATCCCAGTACTTGGGAAGCTGAGACAGGAGGATTGTAGGTTGGCGGCTAGCCTCAGCAACTTAGTGAGACTCTGTTTCAAAATAAAACAAAAATAAATAAATAAATAAATAAATAAATAAATAAATAAATAAATAAAAAATAGGGCTGGGAGTGTAGCTCAGAGGTAGGGTGCCCCTGGGTTCAATCTCCAGTACCACAAAAATGAAGAAAGAAAGAGAGAGAGAGACAGAGACAGAGACAGAGACAGAAAGAGAGAAAGAGAGAAAGAAAGAAAAGAAAAGGAAAAGAAAAGAAAAGAAAAGAAAAGAAAAGAAAAGAAAAAAGAAAAAAGGGAGAAAGAAAGAAAGAAAGGGAAAAAGGCACAGAAGGAAGTGGCACATTTTTTTATTGCTAATAGAAAAGAACTGTCAACCCAGAATTCTATATCCAGCAATAATATCCTTTAGGAATGACATAAAAGTAAAAATATTAACAGATGAAGGAAAACAGAGAATCTGTTGCCAAAAGGCTTACTCTTTAAGAATGGCTAAATAGAGCTCATAAAACAAAACAAGGATAAAAAAGGAATGATCTTGGAATATTAGGATGGTACAACTGAAAGAATAAAAATACAGATAAATACAGTAAATTTCCCTTCTCTTCAGTTTTCTAAATTATTTTGTAAATTATTCTAAATACAATGGCTAAAAGAAAAACTGTACTATTTTCTGATGTGGTTTTCAATGTATGTAGAAGAACTATTTAAAATCATTATAAACAGGGAGGGTAAAGGAACTTGAAGGGAAACAGAATTTCTACATCCTAAATTAAACTGTAAAATAGAACACCAACATACAATGATGCTATGTGTATATAATATCTAAAGTGATCAATGCAACAAATATATCCAAAGAGATTACCCAAACACACTACAGAATAATTAAAATAAATTTTAAAAAATGTTCAAGTAACTCATAGGAAGCCAGGAAAAAGAAAACACAAAAATGAAAATAAGAACAAACAGCAAACAAAAAATAAAATATCAGACTTAATCCCTAATATATACAAATTACATTATAAGTACATACCAATTAAAAACAAAAACTGACAGAATGGATTAAAAACATGATTCAAAGAAATGCTAAGAAACTCATTTCAAAATTATAACATGTAAGGAGAAAGTAAAAGGATGGAAGAACAAACTTTGCAAACATTAATCAAATCAAAATGAAAATGGCTATATTAATATCAGATAAAGAAGACTTTAGAGAAAAGAAAATTACTGTGGAAAGGAAAAGATATTACATATGATAAAATGGTCAATTCACAAAGAAGATATAGCAATTTTAAATGCATAAGCACCAAAGACAGATATAATTATATAAGACAAAATATACTGAATTGAATGAACATGAAAAGATAACATATCAAAATTTATGGAGAATCATTGCTGAGAGGGAAATTTATAGCACTAAATGCTTCCAGTAGAAGAGGAAAAGTCTGAAATTAATAATCTAAGCTCTCACCTTAATAAATTAGAAAAAAAGAAGAGCAAGATAAATCCAAAGCCAGCAAAAGGAAGGAAATAACAAAGAACAGAAATCAATAAAATTAAAAACAGAAGAACAATAAAGAAGATAATCAAACAAAATGCTGGTTCTTAAAAAAGATAATTAAAATTAAACCTGTAGCAAAACAGATAAAGCAAAATATAAAGAAGGCACAAATTACCAATATCATGGATAGAATGAGGGATATAACTACAAACTTTCAGACATCAAAAAGGTAATAAAGCAATACTAAGACCAAGCCTACACAAACTGGGCGCAGTGGTGCATGCTTGTAATTCCAGTACATGGGAGGCTGAGACAGAAGGAGTGCAGATTGGAGGCCAGCACACAGTAACTTAGTGAGACCAGACCCTTTTTTAAAATAAAAAAAATAGGGCTAGGGTGTAGCTCAGAGGTAGAATTCCCCTGGGTTCAATCTGCAATACTACTAAAAGGAAAACAAAAAACAAAAAACAAGCCTGCACATATGAATTCGATGACAGATGAAATGGATCAATTTTCAAAAAGTGTAAACTACCATAACTCAATATAAAATGAATAATTTGAATAGTTCTGTTAAGGAAATTGAACTTGTAATTTAAAAACTTCCCCAAACAGTGTTCATGTATGAAT
Organism: Glis glis; assembly: GCA_004027185.1. Classification (NCBI taxonomy): domain Eukaryota; kingdom Metazoa; phylum Chordata; class Mammalia; order Rodentia; family Gliridae; genus Glis; species Glis glis. The sequence goes on from PVJS01009692.1 coordinate 46,565, forward strand.
GTATCACTTTGAATATCACTATAATGTGTAATTACAATGCACCAATAAAAGTATAACATCATTTGCAAGAAAGTGGAAGGATCTGGAGAATATTATGTTAAGCGAGATCAGTCAATCACAAAAAAAGAAGGGACATATGTTTTCATTAGTATGTGCAACCTAGGGGTAGTGGGGACACACAAGGGACTCCAGTTGATAATGGAGAACCCTCAGCGGGGCAAGGGAAGTGGTACAAGGGAAGGGGGAGGGCAAGAAAGAAGCGAATCAGTGGAATTACTATCATAAACAATATGTACATGTGAAAATATACCAACATCATTCTCGGTACTTCATATGGATGGGGGGAGGCGGGGGGGCACTAAGAGCTGTGTGCATGTATATTAACATCAAATAGATATTCATTGCGATGTAAGACTTCAATGCACCAATAAAAGCACGTTAAAAAAAAGTATAAAAACAAGAGCCGGGCATGGTGGCGCATGCTTGTAATCCCAGTACTTTGGGAGGCGGAGACCAGAGGATCCGGGTTCGCGGCCAGCCTCCGCTTTCTCTCTCTCTCTCTCTCTCTCTCTCCCTGTCTCTCTCTCTACCTAGTGAGGCCCTCCGCAACTTCGTGAGACCCGGTTTCAAAATAAAGTATAAAAAAATAGGGCCAGGGGTGTAGCGCGGAGGTAGAACGCCTCTGGGTTCAACCCCCGGTACCCCCCCCCAAAAAAAGTATAAAAACAAAACAAATAAAAAAAAACTACTCAAAAAGAAATCTCTAGGCCCAGATGGTTTCACTGGAGAATTCTATAACAAGGTAGTATTTTGGTTTCACAGATCTACATGTGATAAAATGGCAAACATCTATACATGTACATTATGCCAATGCTAATTTACTTGTTTTGATATTACATTATAGTTAGGCAAAATGTAGCCATTGGGGGAATCTAGGTGAAGGATACATGGAATCTCTCTGTAGTATTTCTTGCAACTTCCTGTGAATCTACAATTATTACAAAATAGTTTAAAAATGTCTATGAATATGTATAGTATTTTGCAACACACACACACACACAATCACACACACTTTACTCCAAAGATGTGTTTCCAATCTCTTTTATAAACTAGGATGATAAAGAAAACAATATAGCTTTTATTATCATTACGCAGCATTACTTGAATATACGATGCCATACAAATGAACATGATGCCTGTTCTAATTTAGCCATTCTCCCCTGTGCCCTCTTCAAAGACCACATTTGATTCACCGCTTATTCCAGCCACCTAAAACCACACCTCACATATCATGGGCATTCAATCAATGTTTTTTAAATGAAGTTCTCAGGAGAGCCCATCTGAAGTGGAGGATTAGAGATCAGGGTCATAAAAATGAAACAACTGTTCAGCCTTTGGTGACAATCTTGTTGTAAGAGCCTTCATTTTCACTTACTTTACAAGCATTACAGTTTCAACAATGAAAAACAGGACTTTCTGATCATGAGGGAAGAGAAAGAGGAAGAGTACTTCTGGTTCCCAGAAAAGTAGGTATTACACTGAGGGAAAAATGCTAAGATAGAACTTTCAAAGTAGTTTTTTTTTTTTTTAATGGTACTGGGCATTTTTTTAATGGTAGACATGGGCATTCTACCTCTGAGCTACACCCCCAGTCCCATTTTATTTTCTATTTTGAAACAGGGTCTCGATAGGTTGCTGAGAGTCTCACTACTTGCTGAGGCTGTCCTTTAACCTATGATCCTCATGTCTCAGTCTCCCAAGTACTGAGATTACTTGGGTCACCACGCCTGATTCAAAGTAATTAAAATTTTACAAATATTAGGCAGAATCTGTAAATGAAGGAAAATTAACTCTAACAAGTAATGGAAAATAACACTGCTACTGTTCCTCTATGGGACGTATGAGTCTAATAAGAATGTATATACAAGGGAAAGTGGTAAGTTTGACCAAGAAGGAAATGGCAGGGATATAATAAGCACTTCCCTATGAAATGCCACATTCTATTATTTTAAATACAGTTGCGTTTGAGTTATTACTAATTTTTCTAGAACAAATTAAAACAGCAAACTTTATGAGTCATGCAAAACTATGCTGAACACTATCTAATATCAAAAGATCAGTTTAGCTTTAAAACTGTTCTTAGGGAAGAATTGTTAAGGGAAAAACAGTTTAAATGTAGATAAATTTATAAGAATTGGTTATTAAACAGGCTCTGCTTCATGATCAGAAAGGGTTAAATTTAGAAGGTTTTCATCATTCATTATATTTAATATAATGGTAAATAGACATAACATGGAATGATGACACTAATCACACTTTTTCACAATCTGATTTCATACCTTGAAATCTCAAGTTTTTACTTAATGCTTATTATTCTCTACAATGACATCAAACAGCAAAGGACTTTGTGTAGTGGTAATATTTAAAAACATTATCTTTGAAATCCACCTAAAGTTACACTGGACTGCTCAGAAGCAGATATTCTATCATTTTGGAAGATAAGGTTATCTTTCAGGTGTTCCATAGAAGACAGAAACTGACTAAGTCATAGTTGGTATGCATCTTGAACAAGTGAAGATCCGGAGGAACCTCTGTTCTAACACATCTGCTATAGTAACACACCAGCCATTTTATATGTGTTTTCCAAACTACAGATATTGCTAAAAGAATAGGCAAGACTCACCAACTGTAATCCAGTCGTGACTGGCGAAGCTGCTGTTGTTTTAGGAGAAGCTTTGTCTCCTGCTGAGCCAGCAGATGCTGAAGGCGCTCCTTTTCAATCTCCAGTTCCATTTTCTGAAGCATCAATTGTTGCCTTCTTTCTTCTGAGAGTTGCTTTTTGATATCCGTTTCAGTGGGTTGCAGTACCTGTCTGCCATGCATGAGAGATGCCCACGAAAGCCCACAATAACTGCATGATTTTGGATGTGTCTTAGAATATTGAGGCACCATGTTTGTAGGATGGCTCTCATCAACATGATCTTCATTTTGAGGTCTATAATCACAACACTGACTAGATGGAGTAAGGTGTGGACATTCCTTCATCTTCAACATTTCTGGTGGAGGTTTCTCTGCTGGGACTCCATCCATTGGTTTTCCCCCTGGAGATTCATAATTACATGCTCTGGTCTCTGAAGACACACTATCTAGACCCTCTTTGCGATG
>PVJS01009693.1:0-20401 GCA_004027185.1 Glis glis
CCCTGCCTGCCTCCCTCCCTGCCTGCCTGCCTCTGCCTGCCTCTGCCTGCCTCCATGCCTGCCTACCTGCCTGCCTGCCTCCATCAGATTCTGCAAAAGCTCTCCAGCTGGGTTCTCAGCTCAGCCCAGCAACCCTGGGAAAGAAAGTCTGCAGGAGGCTTCAGAAAGTGAAGGGGCTCTCCGAGCACCCCCACACTCTCACTCTGTGCCTTTCCTAAGACAAAGGCTCACCTTATCCAGCCCAGGACCTGTGTTCTGCTCCTCTTTGTGATGCATGGGCCTTTATTACATACTGGCCTCACAGGAGGCCTCCTGGGGTCTGTTTGCCAGCAGGAAGTCCTCCGGGTGGGTTAGAGTTTCCCAGGGCAGGAGGCCAGCCTGCCCACTCAGCTCCACCTCCCCTTCCCATCCTGGGGTTGCCTGGCTTCTTGTCCCCCACCCTACCTTGTGAGTATTGTACCATGTTCCTGTGTCTGCCGTCCCACTTCCTCCAAGAGTATGGAGTCATGTGGATCCCCCAATGGGAACTGTGACCTTGACCTTGGTTCCTGAGCCCTGGCCCACCCTGCGTGAGAGCCGGCCCTCTGCCCTGAGTGAGGACTGTGGATCTACTACGGATGCCCAGGCAGAGCGCGCTTCTCACTCTTTCCATGTTTCTCCTCTGCGTGCACAAGCAGAGGTTGGTCCCTTTTATCCCTTTTTCCAATGATGGGATTCTGTCTTCTGCTGAGTCTGTCGTGCCATCGGCAGGGACTGAGAGGGCTTGGCATGGAGGAAGCAATGCTGAGCTGCGCCAAGTTCTTGCCTCTGCCCCAGAGAGGGTCATGAGGAAGATCAGAACACTCAGCCCCTGCTGCAGTAGTCCCCAGCCCCCCACCAGGGCCCCACTACAGAGGGAAAACCACAGATTTGCCATCTAGCCAGCCATGCTGCCTCAGGGTGCAGAACTTCTCAGACCATAGGAGGCAGAAGATGGTATGGTCATGTCTCGGTATTGTTGGGACATTTCCTGGAATAGACAGCATCGAATGTTGTCACCAGTCCATCTCTGTCCTTGTGTCTCATTATGAAGAATCAAGTTCTAGAGGGAGACAGGCCAAAATGTACCAAGACCTCGAGTACCTCCCCTTCACATCTTGCCTCTGGCACCTGTCCTGAACACTCTAGTGAAACAAATGTCACTAGAGCCACCAATAGCCTCCTGGTTGTCAAATCAAGGGCACCTGTATATGACTCCTCACATGGCCCGTGCCATGTCCACTACAGTTGATCTTGTCTCCAGCATAAACTCCCTCTCCCCAGGATTTGATCAGGGCCTTTCCTGTGTCTCCACCTGGGACCCCAGATACCCCCAGGTATTTCAGCACAGCATGCCCCAGGCTAGACTTCCTTTCCAGCACTCCAGCTGCCACCAATATTCCTCTTCCTGCTCTGTCTTGGGTCTCCTAAGCTGGAATCTTAGGGTCACCCTTGGACTGCTCTCTTGCTAGAACTCCACCCATAGTCCCCAATCCCCCAAATCCCTCATTGAGTGCTATTGCTCCCCAAACTAAAATGCTTTCCATTCTATCCTCTGTCCTGGATTGTTGCAATGGTTTCTCAAATAGTCCCCATTAAAGTATCTCTCCTTCCTTCCTTCCTGTAATAGAGGCTGAACCCAAGGGAATTCTACCTCCAAGCTATACTCCCAGCCCTATTTTAATTTTTATTTTGAGACAGGGTCTCTATAAGTTGCTAAGGATCTTGATAAATTGCTGAGACTGGCCTCAAACCTGAAATCCTCCTGTCTCAGCCTTCCAAGGACTGGGATTATGGGTGTGTAACACCATGCCTGGACCTAAAATGTCTTCTTTCAATTCTACTCCCAGAAAGATTGGTTGGAGACCAGTCAGATCATAGCCCCCCATGTGAAGAACTTGACAGACTGTTCATGCTTCCGGTTTGGCACACGCTGCTGCTCACTGCAGGCTCGTGTCCTCCCCACCCACCCACTCAGCAGAATGGCTTTCCACTGTAAATCTCACAAAAACGCCCAGCCAGGAGTGCCCTTTCCTTTCTAATACAGCTGAGAAAAACAAGCTCATCCTTTAAAGATCCTCCCCTCTCAAACATGGGCCCTTTGGGAGGCCTTCTTAAGCCCCCAAGTTCTTCTAGATCCTGTAATGGTTCCTGGAAACCCTTGGCACAGCACCCACAGAAAATGGGATGCTGGTTGGCCTCTGGCCTCTCCACCTTGGATGGGGATTTCTTTAAGAGCAGGGATTTTGCTTTTAGCCAACCATGCATTTCCTGGGATTAGTTAAGAGCAGGGCCTATAGTTAGCCTCAATGAATGCATATTGTCTCATTGAAGTTAGAGAAGATAGCACAGAAGTTTAAAAGATAGATAGGCAGATGATAGATGGCAAAGAAATGGGGAAGACCAAGAAAGATTGATAGAGATAAGAAAGAAGGAAAAAATAAGAAACAACTGGATACAGGTTCTGGGTGACATGCTGTGCTGGGCTGAGGCTCTCCCAGATGAGAGACTCTGGTAATAGCTGTGAGTGCTTTGCATTGGGCACTCTAAAAGCATGCCTGAGAATCAGAGGTTCACACTGTGGGATCTGGAAAGAATCTTAAGAGATGCTGTAGTTCAGACCGTTGCCCTATAGAGAAGGATCCTGAAGTCCAGGAAGACTAGTGCCTTCACCAAGACTTCACAGTTCCCCTAAAGCCCTCTCTCCTTCTCCTTGTTTTACATATGGAAAAAACTAAACCTCAGAAAGAAATGCAGCTATCATTTGAGAAAAAAAGAAGAATTCCTCATTTGACAATGTTTTGCAAAATCCTTTGCAAGAAAGTATTATACCAGAGAATAAAGTCTAAACATAAAGGAGCCAGCCCTGTATATTGATAGTTAATTCAGATTCAATTTGTGTTTGCTAGAATGGAGATTAACTGTTTAGTATGAGCTGGGATGATGGGCATCATACTGAAGGGTTTCAGTCCTAGCCTGAAACCATTTCAGTTATCTCAAACACATTTTCTTCTGCTACTAAATTACCGTTGGATTTCAGCATGAGTTGACAGTTGAAAAGTAAAAACAGTCTGTACTTCCCATGTATGCTTATATTCATAAGAACTCAAAGAACATTCTAGTAGGCTCTAATTTCCTCTGCTGAATTCTAAAACTGATTACCACCTCATCCCAAGGTTAGGGTCACAAAATTCACCCCTTTGCTTCCGCTATAGAAGATTCTGCTCTCTAAAAGGTCATTTCCATGAAGAATGAGGAGTGTGGAGTGCAGCAATACTGGAATTCTAAATGGTAGCCCTTCAGCAGTGTCATAAAATCATGCCAGGAGAGCTGAGACCTTTCAGCGAGGCAGACTGAGCATGCGGTGAGGTACAGGAGCAGTCCATCTGGAAGACAGGTGGGTCAGTGTTGTGGGCCTCAGGTAGATTGCCACCAGGTCAGCGGCACTTCAGAGGTCAGAACCCAACTAGCCTCAATCATTTCTCTTTGTAATTGTAAGTTTTAGATGTCAACTTGCCCGGGATAACATACCCAGATGACTGGTAAGACATTTTTCTGAGTCAGTCTGTGAGGGCATCTCTGGAGGGGACTGGCATTTCAATCAGTGGACCAAATGAAGATCAGCCTCACAAGGTGGGTGGGCGCCATGCCATCCACTGAGGGCCCTATAGAGCACAAAGGCAGAGGAAGTCCAAACCGGTTCTCTCCTCTTGGGATGGGATCTTCATTTTCTTCTGTCCCTCAAAGTTCCTCTGGTTCTCAAGTCTTCAGACACCAGGACTTATACCAGCAGCTCCTACTTCTTGGGCCTTCAGACTTGCAGTGATGAATACCACCAGCTCCCCTGATTTCCAGTCTGCAGGTGGAATATTAGTGGGACTTAGCTTCAATGGCCACCAATGCTGAGGCTAGAAAATTCTGACAATAAATCCCCTCCTATCTATCATCCATCTATCTATCTATCATCGAATCTATCTATCTATCTGTCTGTCTGTCTATCTATCTATCTATCTATCCATCCATCCATCTATCTATCTATCTATCTATCTATCCATCTATCTATCTATTTATCTATCATCTATCTATCTCCATCTATCTATCCATCCATCCTACTGGTTTTGTTTCTCTGACACCTACAAGCACACTTGTTTATCTATATATCCATCTATCTACCTATCTATCCATCTATCTATCCTACTGGTTTTGTTTCTCTGACACCTACGAGCACACTTGTTATCTATCTACATCTATCTATCCATCTATCTATCCTACTGGTTTTATTTCTCTGACACCTACAAATACACTTGTCTTGGGTCAGCGTGGTATGCTGGTTTTCCTGTGTGGCTCAGGAACTATCTCCCCACCCCCATATCATAACACCAGACTTAAAGGATCGTATGGTCTGTTGGGGAGCGAGGACATAGTGACCAGCCAGGTTGGAATATCTCTCGGGCAGGCAGCCACAGAACCAAGCAGAAGAGGTCACAGAAGAATGCCCGTTTGCCCTCGCACCCAAACCCAGCTTTGCTTGGTCACTTAGACATGGGAAATGGGTGCTGAGTGAGGGGTTGAAAGCACAAATCTATACATTAGAATTTTGTTTCATTTCTACATATACATTCAAATATACAAATGCAATATTTAAGTGACATGGGATTATTTGAAATGAGCTATTCTCATACCAATTAATTTTTAACTATCTTCAATTTACACTTTAGCTCGGCCTATTTCCTAACTTCCATATAAGCCAGTTTTACATTTGGGTCTGGGTAATCCCTAAGGAGACCACATTCTCCATCATCCAAACAGGAAAATTTCTGAAAGTAAGAGAGGGTACTTTTAACACACAGGTCAGGAAGGCAGGGTGACGCACACAATTGTCCTACACGCACACCGTACTCCACTGGAATGACTTCCTGTCTCCTCTGGATGAGAGGATGGCTGTATCTATCATCTGGCAGATGCCCAGTGCTGCCAGAAGGGGCAGCAGCAGGAGCTCATACCTTCCATGGGTCACCACTTCTGAGGCCACACATCTGTACAGCTGTGCAAGGTGCACACTCTATGCAGCTTCTCCAGCGTCATCCTATATGCACCCCAGATGATACTCTCAAGAAAGCTGCTCGTCTCTCACCCCTCGTACATGTCCAGATTCCTCTACTGTAGCCTCATCTGTCATACCACCAAGTCATACAAGTAGTGGTCCAAAGAGCAGATGAACTCCACAGTACTTAGAGGACACTGAAATAAAGTGGGCTTTATCCCTGGACAATTCTCCTTCCATTGCTTCAACATATAGCCACTGAACACCCACTGTATCAGTCAGCTTGGTCGCTGGGACAAGAACCTTCAGATCTCAGTGACTTACAACAACAAAGGTTTATGTCTTGGCCATGTCACCTGTTAGCTGCACATTGCCTGTGGGTTTGTTCTCTGCATTTTCTTCAGTCCCAAATCCAGACTGAAGAACAGTTCCCAGCCAAGACTTACGGTTCCACTGGCCCACGGAAGAGTAAGAAGTTACTAGAAATGCTAGCTGCCTCTTCATACTTCTGCCCAGCATAGGCACACTGTCACTGTCACTCAGACCTGGCTGGCCAGAGCAAGGTACAGAACCCAGTGCAATGTCCATGAGGCAGAGAAATGAACTCCTGCAGGGAGGCCTCACATGGTCCATGCCATGGTGGGGTATGTAATGCACTAACATAGAAAGGGAGTAGAGAATGCAGAACATCCCACCACCAATCATACCCACTATGTGCCAGTCCAAACTCAATAAGGCAGGCTCCTTTTCTTAGGGTCTACAGTGAAACAGATCCATTATATTAACCACCTGTCTGGCCTTGGGTTGGTCACTCCCAAGCTATTAGATTTATTAACTATAGAACAAAATAATCTCTCAAGTTTCTTGAAAATTCTAAGAAACTAGCCTTTCCATTTAACTTACTATCTTCCTTCCTTCCTTCCTTCCTTCCTTCCTTCCTTCCTTTCCTTTCCTTTCCTTTCCTTTCCTTTCCTTCTCCTCTTTCTTTCTTTCTTTCTTTCTTTCTTTCTTTCTTTCTTTCTTATTGTGTACTGGGGATTGAACCCAGGGGCCATCTACCTCTAAGCTACCCCCCTTTTTTAATTTTCAAAGAGGGTCTCACTAAGTTACTGAGAGTCTTGCTAAGTTGCTGAGGCTGGCCTCAAACCAGCGATCCTCCTGTCTCAGCCTCCAAATTACTGGGATTACAGGTGTGCACCACCACACCCAGCTCATTCTTTACTTAAAGTCATGTGCCAACCTTGAGAACAGGACCTCAACTCGCATGATATTGATGGAGAGGAAGTGCTGCTCTGAATTAGAAGCCAGATACCAAGGGTTCTGGAGAAGTTCTAAGGATCACTGTGGCAATGCCTTTTGAAAACCTTTCACCCACACTCAGTCTCCAGGTCACAGACAGAGCAGAAACCACCTCCAATACATGAAGAGGCCAGGTGGGTAGAGTCCAGGTCAGGGAGCCCAGGGCTCCCTGTCCACCTGGCAAAGGAGGAGCCCAAAGACGAGTTTGAGATACTCCTTCCAGTGCCTTCAACAGGAGCTTTTCCCACACCCACATGCCTACCAGACTCACCCTGCTAGCAGCCTGGCTTCCTTTTTGGCTCTGAATGCCTAGAAGAGCCTCCCAGGACTCCCACATGGTGCCAGCATCCGAGCTATGACTCGCAGTGATGGAGACTTCTTCCTCCCACCTCAGTGTTTTTGATGGCTGGCCCAGGCAGCTGCCTCCCCAGCTGGGGGCTGAAATCCAACAAAAGATCTGTGGTGGGTTTGCAAATCATAAAAGCTAATCTAAAGTCTGGAAAGAGAGCCAGCAACACCCGTGTGCCCTGTGGCTAAGAGTCTAGCAAGAGCTGAGCCCCGATGAGCCCCAGCCGAGCTGAGCCCCCTGAATGTGGGAGGGCCTGTCAGGGTCAGCCTGTTTCCTTTGCACATCTGGTCAGCCCCTCCTCTTTTCAAAGCCAAGGAGATCACACTGATCTCCCCAGGAAAACCGGGCTGAAAATCATCAGGACAAATGCAAAGCATGCCACATTTGTCCCTGTAATTCCCAGAAGGGCCATTTCCTCTGGTTCATTTCACCACATTACTCTGTACTATGGTGAGACCTCGGCTCCCAGTTCTCATCCCAGCTGAAAGCTGTGCCTTCCCATGTGAGGGAAGTACTTAAAAAAAAAGGAAAGGGTCATGTCTGCACCAGTCCTTCCTTCTCAAGTACTCAACATCCAGGTTCAGGCAGAAAAGCAACCCATGTGGAAATAATGGCCCACAGTCTTGGTCATTCTACCCTGCTGCCGAGGAGTACCTGGGAAGGAAGGACTGTGTTGAGATGGTCCTTTACTTTTTTTTTAAGTACTTGGATTTGAACCCAGGGCCACTCTACCTCTGACCTATACCCAAACCCTTTAAAAATATCTTTTGTGTGTGTGTGTGTGTGTGTGTGTGTACTGGGGATTGAACCCGGGGGCGTTCTACCTCCATGCTATACCCCCGGCCCTATTTTTTTATACTTTATTTTGAAACCGGGTCTCACGAAGTTGCGGAGGGCCTCACTAAGGAGAGAGAGAGAGAGACAGGGAGAGAGAAAGACAGAGAGAGAGCGAGCTGAGGCTGGCCGTGAACCCGGATCCTCAGGTCTCCGCCTCCCAAAGTACTGGGATTACAAGCGTGCACCACTACACCCGGCTTTTGTTTGTTTTGAAACAGGGTCTTGTTAAGTTGTTGAGAGACTCGCTATGTTGCTGAAACTGTCTCTGAACCTGCAATCCTCCTGTCTCAGCCTCCGAAGTACTGGGATTACAGGCATGCACCTCCATACTGGGCAGTTCTTTACATTTACCTATGATGGCTTCATGTGCCTTAAAGTCGAGAAGAATGCCACTCCTCATAGGTTTCTGCATTAGGAACTCCAGAGAAAATCACCGTGCTGCTGGGGACGTCATTGAATCAGTCTTCTCTGTTCCCTCAGTGCTCTGGGCTCCAGGAGGTTTTATTTTGGGAAAGACCGGGGTTGAGATGGAGATGAGGGAAGGCTGTGTGTGGACCAACTCACCACCTGCACTGGGTCTGGCGTGGTGTTGTAGGGCCTCCCAGTCCAGCTCCACTATCAGGGCTGCGAAAGTCAGATATCTAAGACCTGGATGGGATGTTTCAGAGGGCTGTATAGAGGATGAGATCCCTTCCTACACTCGGGTGGCGAATCATGGCTCTCCAATGTACCCTCAATACATTTTCAACCTGTTTCCACGTTTTCATCATCGTAACATGGTGATTTTGGAAGCTGAACTCCCCTTAATATTTTTTTCTTATAAGTAAAGTATTTTATTTTATTCTGTTCATAATTTCATTTGGTGCATTGAAATTATACATCATACTGGGGTATAGAGTGATAGAAACATACATGCACACAACTCTTGGAGCACTTCCCTCTGTGTCTGACCCCCACCATCCCCCTCCAGTACTAAAAAATGAATAGTTGTATGTTTGTTTTCTCTTATATATGGAAGCTAGATAGAAGTTCAGAAATAAGGGTAACATCAGGCAGAGGAGCAGAGACTCCAGTGGAGTGATGGAGGGGGTTAGGGAAGGGAGGAGAGGGGACAGAGACGTAAAGAGTATAACAATTGAAATTACGCTATGTATGTATACAAAATTACCAATTCCAATCTTCTCTTAATATTTTTGCTTGAGACAAAGGTATAGAAAAACAGAAGCCCCCAGTCTGACTCTGCACGACCCCTTCTTGGAGGTCCTAGCAGCCTCGTTTCCTCAGCATTGGGTCCCCTCCAGCTCGGCTTCCTTGTGTGACCTTCCCTGGACAACCCGGCCATTCCCACAGACTCCCTCTGCCCACATGGCTCCTCTTGGTCTTTCTCATTCCAGCCCCTTCTTTTCAACTGGCCCCTGACTCCTGCTTCCCTGGGTGTCCTGGCAGAATCACCAACTCGCCACAACCAGAGAGGAGTCCGTTCCGGTGGGCCTTCTCACAGCCGTAATCTAAAGACCTGACCACATAACTTAGAGGAAAGAAGATTTATTTTCTTATGAATTCGGGTTCAGTCCATGTGAGGCTGAGGACCAAGAATCACAGAGTATGGCAGCAGGAGGAGGAGAGAGGGAGAGCACATGGTCTGTGCTCCTCACATCATGGAGGCCAGAAGCAAAGAGAGTGATCAAGGGGAGGAGGAACCATATATATATATGAAGCCATGAAGACGGTTGCAGGCCTCTCGGCATGGTAACGTGTGCAGGTTTTCCCTGGAAGCTCCGAGGGCAACCGCAAAGTTACAGCTGGGGAAATATTAACCATCCCTCTGGGCTGCCGGGAAGACTCAAGCATCTTTCCTCCACTGATGTGCCGGCTCCACTGCGCTCCCTTCTCTACTCCCCACCTTCCTGCCCATTTTCCTCACTACAGATTCCAGGTTTCACCTGACTTAAGTGACCCTGTGACCCCAACAAGGCTCCCGTGCTCTCTGTCTGAGGTTCCCCTCTTTCAACCGTCTCCTTACACCACAACTGTCCTGCACATTCTTTTCTGAATGCCCTTAGACCCAGCTGGATTTGCTCGCAGGGTGTCAGAGGTGTACTCATTTAACGAAGTGGTTTGGATAAGGACAGAGCCCTTGTCTGAATACAGTCCCCCCTAAAAATGTGGTCGATGGCATAAGGGTGCATAACCAGGCCGCACAAGCCATGTCTTTAGAGTTGAGAGAGTCTGCTGGCATGCTTCTGCTATAGGATTCATTTAAGCCTGACTTTCCTAGGATTTTTCCTTGACTTACTAGAAAGAGATAGAAAATGCTAGATGGCCCGTTCCAGAAGAACAGGGCAGGGAATATCAGAACCTCAAGAAAGAGTCTTTGTGTGCTAGCAGATGGTGTTGCACTGGCCGAAGCCTCTTGCACCCCAAATCTCTGAGGCAACATGTTGACCAAAAGCAAAAGGACGAGAAACTTCTTCACACATCGCACAAACATCAGAAATGAACAAGAAGGCACAGAGCGGAAGAGCAAAGATTATCTTCCAATGATAAGCTTTAATTTTCTTGCAAGTTAGTTTGGTAAGGAAAGAGGTCAGGAATTCATTGAGAAATGAATAAATGTGTATGTTTGAGTCAAATTTCTTTGTTAATGAGCTAGAAAATGCAAAGGAGATTAGCAAACACTACGTCTTCAGTAAAGATTCTTTGAAAACAAATGACCAAATGATACATCAGTGCAAGCAAAACCCTGGAAAGGGAGAAGGGCCCGTGCACGGGAAGCTGGTATGCTGACTGGCTTCATCCTGAAAAGTAAATAGGTCAAAGACACAAAAACACTTGGGAACACTGGAGCTCTATAAAATGTCAGGCGTGGTTAGCATGGCGCTGTCTATGACTCACTGGTGATTAATTACATTTCTAAACGAAACTGCATGCACACTTCTCAGATCTCCCTAAATCACTCCTCGGTGGCTCTCTCCTGACAATAGAAAGTACAGTTCATCTTTGGAGATACCTTTTCTCTTGTCCTCTTCAACCGTAACATCCTACAAGCCAGGGCTAGCTGAACAGTGGGTTTGAAAGAAGAAGCTGAATACACATTCTTCTGTCCTGTAGGGAAGGCTTTCAAGCACAGAAAAAAAAAAAAACACTTTCCCTGGAGTTTGCTTTCAGTAACTGTGTGCCAGGAATCTCTGTCCCAGAGGTCACGCTCTGGTTTCAGTCACATGCGACATTCTTTGTGGATTCTTAGGTCGCCACACTCAGGGGCAAGTGTGCACACATTCCTTGGGGCTCAGCAGTTCTGTCCTGAACACCATGGCCCGAAGCTTGTGGTTTCTAGGGTCACAAACCCCAAGAAACTTTTCATTCCAGAAACCTCTCTGGGAATCTCCTCCAATCATGGCTTCTCTTTGTTTTCTTCCAGTTTAGCCAGTTCTACCCATCTTAAGGCATTTGAGACAGTAAAACTGTCAAATGTCTAGTAACAATGTGGGGTTGGCCAATGCTGTCTCTAAAATCATGAAGGCTAAAAATATCAAAGGTTTTAGTAAGCCAAATCCGTCCATCAAGAACTCCATCCGCTCCTGTTGTGTTTATAGCAAAGTGCTGCAAAGGTTGAAGGGCCAGAAATGCCTGTCCAGTGCCTGTCCTTGGGCTCCTCTCTCATTTGTTGTGGAAATAACTCATGCAAAGGTGAAGCAAGGAACATCTGACCGGAGAGCACACATGAATGAGCGTGGGAATGGACATGGTGAGGTTAAAGCCTGGTGTGGCTGTTGAGCTCTGGGTGAGGGTTGGAAGTGGAGCCACTTCTCAGATCTGGTGAAACAGGCTGAATGGAGAGGGTAGGCACTTTCTTGCTGATGCCCCTGCATGAGCAAAAGATCCAGATTCAGAAATGTATGCAGAATGTGGGACCCATGCATATCATGGGACAGGGCTGGAAGACAGGACAGGAGAGGGGCTGGGTGAGAAGGGTGCCCCCTCACTCGAGCCCTGGAGGCAGGCTGGGAAGACTGAACCATTCAGGAAGCTGAGTCACATGCCATGGGCAGGCCATGAGGCGAAATGAGGAGTCCATCCTTGATGATATAGGGAAGGACCGAAGTAGGAGTGGGCCAACAGGAAAACAAACAAGGAGTAGATCACTGAAGGTAGAGAACATAAGAGGAGCCATCAACTTACTGCCTGAGCACTGGAGACGGGTGCCAGGGGACGGGCAAAGTTGGGAGGATATGGAGCCATGGCTCACCCAATAGAGGACCGAGGGCCATGCTGGGCCCACCCCAAACCTGACTCTCTCCTTCTGGAGTCCTAATTCTTCTGCAATTATTACATGACTGATGTCTTCTCAGTTATAACTCAATGAAATTTGGGGGGATTTTCTTACAGTTAGTGGTGAGTTTTCCTTTAGGAGTCGGGGTTTCCTAATGTATGCACCATTCTGTTGAGGGCAGGATAGTTCTTCATGGTGAGCAATACTTCTTCCTGTTTGGGATGGTTAGTGTTGTATGCCCCTTAATCAAAATGAAGCAGCAGGCATGCTCTTCAAGAATATCTCATGCACTCCCAATCTTGTTTGGGTGGGGGTGACCCCCCCAGGAAGAGCCACTGCCAGGTCATTCTGATAAAGAATATGTACAGGTTTCTAACATAAATTTGGTCTAAGCTCCAGGTGCCCCACTTCCACCTGAGTGGCTGGGTTTTTAATCTATTCAGAGGAAAAAAGAGTAGGGTGGGAATCTAATAAATAATTATAACTCACTGAAAACAAATAAGAGAAGCATGTAAAATATTAAGTCTAGTAGCCCCATGTGTGTGCATAGGAGGATTGGCATGACCTGGCTATGACCTCCTCCAGGGGAAGAGAGATGGGAGTTGAGTGTTCAATGGTAAAGTGGGACCGGAGCACTTTGGGAATGGTATGACACGCACAGAGTCATGGGGTCATTGTAAAATGTGTGTTTCCTTGAAAAGCACACACCTGAAGTTTCTTCCACATTCAGCATGTGTGTCTATCTTCAGATAATTTTGAACATGACAGTTCAAATCAACAAAAGTTTTAAGAGATAAAGTCCAATGGAAACCATCAGAAACGAATGTAAAGAAATTATGAAATTAGAAAAAGAAAGTCAGATAATATATTTCATTTTTTATTTTAAAAACTGAGCCAGTGGGAAAGACGATTTGGTGGGAAAGAATGTTCTTTTCAACAAATGCTGCTCAGACAACTGGATATCCACATGCAAAAGAATGAAGCTGGGCTCTCCTAGAGTTGGGATCTAGAGTTTCCCCCAAAGGCTCCTGAGATGAAGGCTTGGTCAACAGTCTGTGGTACCATTGGAAGGTGGAGGAGCCTTTAGGAGGGAGAGTCTTGGGAGAGGAAGTTAGGTCACTAGGGGCATCCCCTTGAAGAGGACATTAGCACCCTGCCCCCTTCCTCTCTCCCTCTTCACTTCCTGGCTGCCAGGAGCTTTGCCCTGCCCCGTGTTCCCCACCATGATGTTCTGCCTCACCACAGGCCCCAAAACAATGGGACAATCAACTATGGATGAAATCTCCAAAACTGTGAGCCAAAATAAATCTTTCCTCCTTGTTTCAGTCAGCTTTTCCATTGCTGCATCCAAAATCCCTGGCAAGCACAATTGAGAGGAGAAAAGGTTTATGTGGCTCACAGTTTTAGAGAATTAGTCTATGGTTGGCTGGCTCCAAGGCAGAAAACCACAGGCAAGGCATGTGGTGGAGAAAAGTTGCTCTCAGTCATGGCAGCCAGAAGTATAAAGAGCAGGAGGAAGGGGCGAGGGACAGATACAGTCCCCAGGGCCATGCCCTCAGGGACCCACCTCCTCCAGTCATGCCTTGCCTCTGAACCTGGCTGCATTGCTTAACTCATGAGCTTTGGGACATTTTAAATCCAAGCCATAATCTTCCTTTAAGTTTATTGTCTTGGGTATTTTGTAACAGCAATGAAGAGCTGACTAACACAGACCCCTACCTCACCCCATGTTCAAAATAGAAGAAAGTTCTAAATGTAAGAGCTAACACCATAAAACTGTTTTAATATAGAGATCTGCGTGGCCTTGGGTCTGGCAACAGTTTCTTAGGTATGACACTGAAATCACAAGCAGCAGCACCTACAAAAATAGATAAATTGGACTTCATCAGAAGTATATCTTTTGTGCACCAAGGGACACTATAAAGTGAGAAGACAATGCACAGACTGGGAGAAAATATTTTTAGATTGCTTGTCTGATAAGGGTCACCTGTGGCCTGAGTAATGATATCCCCTCAAAATCATACGTTGGAACCTAACACTCAATGTGATAGTACTAAGATATGGGACCTTTGAGAGGTGGCCAGCCCTGACGATGGGGTTAATGCCCATACAGAAGACTCTCCAATGGGCTCTCTGCCCCCTTCTGTCCTATGAGGACACAGCACAAAGATGCCATTTGTAAAGCTTACACTGAGCCCTCCCCAGACATCGGATCCTCTGCCTCCTTGATCTTGAACTTCCCAGACTCCAGGACTGTGAGCAACGATTGTCTGTGGTTTCTGAATTACCCAGCCTAAGGTTCAGATGATCCCTGACTCACAATGATTCCACGTACAGTTTTTCTTTTTTTTTAATGTTTTTTTTTCCCGTACAGTTTTTCAACTGTACAGTGGTATGATATTTGTTGCCATACAGCCATTCTGGTTTTTGTTGTTAGTGCAGCATTCAATAAACTACACGAGCTATCCAATGCTTCTTTATAAAACTGGCTTTGTGTTAGGTGAATTTGCCCATCTGTAGGCTCATGTAAGTGTTCTGAACACATTTAAGGTAGGCTAGGGTAAGCTGTGGTGTTGGGTAGGCTAGGTGTACTAAATACATTTTCAACTTAAATGATATTTTCAACATAAGGGTTTATCAGTCCCGAACATCATCCTAAGTTGAAAAGTATCTGTATCTTGTAACAACCCACAGTAAGACAGGGTCAAATATTTAGAATATATAAAACTTTTACCACTCAGCAATAAAAGGGCAAATAACCCAAATAAAAAAATGATTAAAGCATTTTAAAAACATTTCTCCAAAGAAGATGTACAAATGGCCAATAGGAACATAAAAAGATAATTGAATATTATTTGTCATTAGGGAAATACAAACACGAACCACAATAAGATAGCACTTCACACCCACCAGCATAGCTACAACAACAATAATAATAATAATAAAAAGTTAGACGCCAAATAATGAGAACACAGATGTTGCAGCTGCTGTGGACAACAGTTTGGCAGCCCCTCAAAAAGTGGAACATAGAATTACCACATGATACCGCAATTACACTCCTAGGTATAAACCCAGGAAAATTGAAAACAGAGTCTCTGAACAACTTATGAATATTCATAGCAACGCTATTCATAACAGCCAAGCCCAGATGTGAGGATCAGCAACTCACTAGACTTCCTTAGAGCGGATTTTAACTCTCTTGGCTCATGAGCAACCTATTAGGAGGTTCATAATCACCACCCTTTGTTAAGAAGTCCAGAAGAGTCCGTTCTACTGGCTAAAGAGAGAAAGATTCTTGTGACTAGGGACAGGATGGATCCTAGCCAGGGCGCAGCCTCATCTGGTTACGCTCAGATCCACACCAGGGCAAAGCCTGGGCACCTTTTAAACAGCGCTCCCTCCCACCTCTGCGTTTCTGACAGCCGCAGCCTCTGCAGGCCTGGGGTCTCCGTGGCAGCACCGGCCCCCACATCCCGCGAGGGCTGTCCACCCACATTCCCTCCAGATTTGGCAAGTCAGTGCCTGGATCTCCTCACACAGCCATTAATCTACCAATGCACGTAGGCCAAATTGATTGTGATGAGACAGAGAAAAGAGATCATAATTAGCAATTAAGGAATACCGGGGAAGATGACCCTCAACATGAGCTCGCTTTTCCCAGACCGCCCACGATCTCCCCATGTTCCAGCCGGCCCGTGGCCTTCTGTGCTGGAGGAGCCTCCATACATTTGTTTCCTCTTAGCGTTATTCATCTCGATTGCTCAGCATTCACCAGGCACGTGACCCCTCGCCTCCCTGGAGGCCAAGGGACCACCCGTTCCCAACTTTTCTTCTTAATGCTTCTGATTGATCTATCTCTAAGTATCTGAAAAATCAGATGCAGATGGAACTTTATAGCCTTGAGCCCTTTCCCTCTGGGTCTCTCCTAAGACCTGTGTGGGGTGTTTTCAGACCCAAATGCCCATAAGTGGTCCGAGACTGGCCTCAGAAAAAGCCTTGGATCCGTTAACACCACCTGAGCATCAGGCCCTTACACCCAATGGAGGAGTTAACCCGGGGGAGGTTAGTGCTTCAAGGGAACTGAAACTGAATTTGAAGTCACAGAGCGAGCGGCATTATGAATTAACAGTCCTGATAGTCTGTGTATTGGGCAGTGAGGCCGGGCTCACTGTCCCCTCCAACAACATCACATCATGTGTATACGTGACAGTAATTAGCCAACCACCAAAGGACCTGCTAATAGAATGCTAATTGGAGACAGGTGCTGGGGAGGAGAAAGAATTACAACTTTTTTTTATTCTTTCTGTACTCTTGATTCTTTGGCAAAGGGTCCTTCTGGAGCAAATCGATCACCTTCTCTAACTCACATACCAAGTCAATGTCTTACCTGCCCTGAATCATCCCAGGCCCATACCTGACACTAGAAGCCACCCTGTAGCCCAGAGTCCTAGAATTGGGCAAAATGGCCACTCCGAGCCCTCTTCCCTGCCCTGCCTTCTTGGTAGAAATGCAGGGAAGGCCCTGCCTGCACTCCCTCCCAGCTCCTCCTTTCTGCCTCCTGAGGGTGCTGGCGCTTCCCAGGGGGGTGCTGCAGGGCATGGCTTGACCCCTGCTCTTGGGAAACCTAGTGATAAAAATCATGTCTGTTCTCATTTTCTGTGTCCATTTCCTCTCTGAGTTACCACTCAGTCACCTTCATAAGTTAAAACTCTCAGGTACTTGGTGACACCTCCCATGAGGCTCCCTGCTTGCTATTTGATTGATTGTGACTGAGCAGAAGGTTCCAGAGCCCCCACCCAGGGCTGGAGTCCTTGCTAGCAGCTGGAAGACATGCTCTGGGTCCTGGATTTGGACCCAAGAGAGCTGGGCCAGCGGTCCAGGAGGGGAGCCCCCTCTCCTAGTGTGACCACCTCATTAGTTACATGTCCACTAAGCTACCAGTGAGCGCTGGAGTGGGTGAATCATGTCATACACATCCACCCAGCTCCCAGGACACCACTAAAAATGTATGTATAATCTATGGCTGAAATATTTGACGGTGATGGGTGATCCACAGCTTTGCTCCTTAAATAGTGCTCCCACCAACTTATTTAAAAATGGTCTATGGTTTCATGAGGTCTTTCTCCTCTTTGCTTTTTTTTTAATTGAGACATAATTAGCGTATAAAATTCACCCTTTTGAAATGTACGATTCAGTGCTTTCTTTTGGGTATATTTATAAAGCTTTGCAATTCTCACCACTATCTAATTCCAGAACACTTTCATCATCCCCCAAAGAAACTGCATACCTTCAGCAGTCAGATTCCCAGACGCTGGTAAACACCAAATTGCTTTCTGTCTTTGTGACTCTACCTACTCTGGGCATTTCTTATCAATGGGATCATGCAGCTTGGGGCCATTGTATGCGACTTCTTTCACTTAGCACAGTAAAAAGAATGAACCTTTCTTATCGCAGACAACAAAAGTGCCAGAGTGTGTTTGTCCATTCATCAGCGGATGGACATCTGGGTTGTTTCCATGTTTTGGCTGTTACAAACAATGCTGCTGTGAATAATTGTGTACAAGCGTTTGTGTGAACATATGTTTTCATTTCTCTTGGGCTTATAACTAGGAGTGGAATAGCTATGTCATGTGGTAACCCTGTTTAACATTTTGAGGAACTGCCAAACTTGGTTCCCAAGGCAGCTGCACACGCCCACCATCAGTGCAGGAGGGCTCCCTACCTGCCCCGTCCTCCCCAGCACTTCTTACTGTCCATCTCGGTGATGACAGCCCTCCTAACATGTACCGAGAGATAGCTCATTACAGTTCTGATTTGCATTTTCCTAATTTACGATACTAAACATCTTACACATGCTAATGAGACATTTGTTTATTTGATTTGGATAAATATCCATACTAGTTCTTTGCCAGTTTTTAATTGAATTATGTCTTTTCATTGTTGAGTTGTAAGAATTCTTTATATTGGTGAATACAAGTCCCTTTCCAAATACATGATTTGAAAATATTTTCTCCTTTTCTGTGGACTTTGTTTTACTCTCTTGGTAGTGTCCTTTGAACAACAGAAGATAATCTCAATAAAGTCTAGTTTATCTGTTTTCCCCCCTTTTGGTGTCATCTCTAAGAAATGATTGCCTAATCCAAGCTCATGCAGATTTATGCCTGTGTTTTCTTCTAAGGGTTTAATCCTCCTTTGCTTTTGATGAGTCCAGGGATGACCTACACTCTTTAAGGAGGATAAGAAAAGAAGGAAAAATATTACAGAAAAATGAGTCAGTTTATTTCATTCTTTTTCGTAATCCTAAAAGATTAATGCCTGGATGATGGAGAACACCAAGACTTCAGTCTAAGCAGAGTGGCTTACTTGCATGTTGTGAGGACTCCTGGTCCTGCCGGCAGCGTTCCTTCATCAATTGCCCCCACATGAGCATGGCTGTTGGCCAAGGGTAACGGAGGTGTCCAGCTTCTTAAGACCTTCCAATGCCTGCCTTGCTCAACTTCCTCTCTTCTCTTTTGTTAAAATGCTTTTATTGGTGCATTGTAATTATACATCATAGTGAGGTTCAAAGTGATACAAACACACATGCACCCAGCACTTGGTGCGTTTCCCTCCATGTCCCACCGTGCACCCCACCTCCCTGTACATGTTAGTGAGTTGGGTAGCGATACTTTCATATATGGACAGCATTATTTGAACTGTTTCTTCCTCGATCCTCCTTTTCCCCCTCCCCACCTTCCTCTCCCATTCCCCTTCCTCTATTCTACTTGTCCCTCTCCTTATTCATCAGAAGTCTCTTTTAGTTCTTATTTTCTCTTCAGCTTCGATATGACTTGACTTTCTGAGACTGACCAATCTCAGTGTAATAGTCTAGTT
The DNA here is from genome assembly GCA_004027185.1 of Glis glis. Lineage (NCBI taxonomy): Eukaryota > Metazoa > Chordata > Mammalia > Rodentia > Gliridae > Glis > Glis glis. Next base: position 18,694 of record PVJS01009693.1, read on the forward strand.
TCATCCACTCTCCTGAAAATGACATAATTGTGTTCTTCTTTAGGGCTGAGTAAAATTCCAATGTGTGAACTTTCCAACATATAGGCATTGGTAGAGACTTCCTCAATAAGACCCCCAAAGCTCAGGAAATACAACCACAAATCAATAAATGAGATGGCATCAAATTAAAAAGCTTCTACACAGCCAAGGAAACAATCGAGAGTCTGAAGAGAGAGCCAACAGAATGGGAGAAAACCTTTGCCAGCTACTCCTCTGACAGAGGACTAATGTCTAGAATATATAAAGGCCTCTCTTCTCCTTTCCAGCAGCTCTGTGCTCTGCTAGTGCCAACTGTGATGTGACCTGGGTGACGGGCACTTTTCACCTGTGAGCCACGAGGTGGCATTCAGTGTTTGTTTCCCAAGATCAAATCAAACTGGAGACAGTCACCGCTGTGCATCATGTTGCGCTATGAACTGGAAAACTTTCAAAAGGACTAATGGATCCTGTTGAAGCCCTGCTCAAATCATTCCACACCCTCAGCCCCCCAGGCCCTTCCTTTCTAGAATGTGCTGTACAAATCTGAAAACGCTGTTTCCATCATTCATGTGGAACGAATGGCCTTTCAGCATAGGACCAGCCTTTGCTGCAGGTGGAAAGCTCCTCCCAGCCACCTGGACATACTGTGTCACAATGTCTAGGCCCTCAGCAGGGAATGACCGCCCTTCCCCAAAGTGAACGCCCAGGCCCGGTGTAAGCGCACCCTGACCTGCCCCTTCCCTCCATTCAGCAACCCTCTGAGTGGGTCGGGACATGGCTGCAGCTTGACCCCCACCCCAGGCCTTTGGGGCCCACAACTGCTGCTTGCATATCCAGGAAATTAAGAAAAAGTCAAATAAAAAGTCACTCAACCCACACATCCTGCCCAGGAAAAATCCATCCATTGTTCTTTCTCAGGCAACATCCTAAAGCTCTACATTTCCACAGATTTTATCACATCTGCCCCTGGAGGCCGGAGTTTCTCATTAATACACAGTGATTCCTGGAGTGGGTTCGGTTTGGTTTTCTGCTGCCAAGCCAAGGGGGATTGGCAATTAAAGCCAACTCCTGGCACTTAACCACACTGTGCATTTGACCCATCCTCCTCTCTATCCTTTTACCAACTCACTTTTGATGGGAAAGAGATGAAATTATTCACACACACACACACACACACACACACACACATGCTACAGCTGTAATAATATCTCAAATACATTCAGCCATCAGCTCAGAAATTATAATCATATGCATGTTAATCTTCAAGTAATTCACATCCCAATTTGCATATTCAGTGTCAACAGAGTAGGCATTCCCCCTCTTGTGCTGTCCTTTCCAGAATCTTCTCATTGTTGACCCCTGAGCTGCCCTGTTGCCAACACTCCCAGGCATGACCTGGCAAATTTCAGATAATGCAAATGATAAGCCACTTCCTGGAAACTAGCATGTGTCCAGATTCTCCATACTTTAACCAAAATCAATCGAATAATAAAATAAAATGTACAAGGTGACACCTGTGTAAGTTAGGTAATAGTCAAGAGGTCCGCTTGGAAGATGCAAAGGGAAAGTAGCAAAATTCCCCAAATATATGAAGAAAAAGCCCAAGTCCCTCTGGGAAACAAGGAACTAAGAGAACTCATCCTACAAATATTCTCTAATTTGGACAAGCTGTGGCTACACCACATCTCCT
>PVJS01009693.1:20501-49826 GCA_004027185.1 Glis glis
TTTTTTTTTTTTTTTTTTTGCGTGGTACTGGAGATTGAACCAAGGGGCATTCTACCTCCAACTATACCCCCAGCCCTATTTTATTCTTTAATCTTTTTTTTTTTGCGGTACCGGGGATTGAACCCAGGGGCGGTCTACCTCCGCACTACACCCCCGGCCCTATTTTTTTATACTTTATTTTGAAACCGGGTCTCACGAAGTTGCGGAGGGCCTTACTAAGTAGAGAGAGAGAGAGAGAGAAAGAGAGAGCTGAGGCTGGCCGTGAACCCAGATCCTCCGGTCTCCGCCTCCCAAAGTACTAGGATTACAAACGTGCGCCACCACGCCCGGCCACAGCTCCGTTTTAACATAGACGCTTGGATGCCTAATTGTTGCTTAAGTTGTCCTAAAGAAGACTGGCCGCAGCTCGGAGGAGAAAAAGTCATGTGATCCCAGATGCCTGCCTGTCAACGGACAGTGCGTTCAACTGAAGGCAGAAGAGAAGGCAGAGGCTTGGAACAAGGGTAGGTTGTGGAGGCTACAGCGTCTACGCATAGAACCCTTCTAGCTGGCATCAAAGAAGAGCCCTTCCACCTGCAACAGAAGGCAGGCTAAGGGGAGAGATGTTTGAGCAGTAAGAAGCATGAATGAAATCGTAGTATTTAAAAATGCTTCAAACTTGCCTTGTTCAGCTGCCGTACTGGCTGTGAGCCTGTTGATTCTGCCCTTTGTCCCTGTTCAGTCCTGCAGGGGTCCAGGCCATACCGCACCAACTCTGGAGCAGTGGTTGGCTCCTCTCTCCCACTCATGCCCACATTCCGTCTATCAGTAAATCTCTCGTCGCGCCCGGCTTCCACCTCCAGCACCTGGGCTGCCACCTCCCACCTGGAATACAGCGATGGCCTCTCCCTCCGCACCACATCAGGCCCACAGCCTCAGTCACAGCCTCCAGCCTGCTCCAGCCCTCGCCCCCCAGCTTGCTCGCACACACAGGCCCAGTGGCCCCGGGGACCCCACGACGTGACCCTCGACTGGCTCCTCCAGCCCTCACTGACCTCCTTGGGTTCCCTCACATGCCAGCAGGACACTGTTTCAGGGACTTGCTCCTGCTGCTCCCTCTGGCCGGCGGGCAAAAAAAAAAAAAAATGGAGCTGTTCAAGGACCTGCTGATACTTCTGAGATCACAACTGCATGGATGGGTATATTCTCTTCACATTTGTACACACACACACATGCGCGCACACACACACACACACACACACACCCCAACAACACCAATAATAATAACAATAACAATACTAATAATAAATTAAGAAAATGAGGCCACTCCCCTCATACACACACACAAAAAAATAACAATAATAACAATAATAATAAAATTAGAAAATGAGGCCATGAGAATTTTGACGGCTTGGTATAAACCAGCTGACATCATGTGTGTGATGTACTTTATTTAAAGTCAAAACAGAGCTACTGTGTTGGGAAGAACCACTGTTCTGTGACAGAATCTTGGAAAGGAGTGCTCATGGAATCCATCCCCCTACGTTACAAGTCAGAAAACTAAGAGCCAAGGAGCGTCCCAGACTCCCCGAGGTCACACAGGGGGATGGCAAAGCAAGGCGAGGGCTCCCACCTCCTTCGTCTCCCCCATTGTTCAAAAAGCAGCAGGGGCTTCTTTGCCTCATGCTCAGCCTGTGCCTCAGGGGGAACTTGCAGGGACCCCAGTTCCATGTTGTAGACAGCCATGGACTCCATACTGCCAAGACAGAGTGGAGAAAAGGCTGGAGGGCCCAGGGAACCACCTCATCAGCCTCCCCTGAGGGCTGAGCCCTCCCTCGTGGACTGTGTTGCCCACGGTGACCCCTGCGGGCTCCACAGGGGACTCTTGGTGGGTCTACACACAACCTCAAGTGGAGAAAACACAGGAGAGACATGCGGAAGGAAAAGAATGTGCAGGACAGTTGTGTAAGGAGACGGTTGAAAGAGGGGAACCTCAGACAGAGAGCACGAGAGCCTTGCTGGGGTCACAGGGTCACTTAAGTTGGGTGAAACCTGGAATCTGGGGAGAGTAAAAAGGGGAGCAGGAAGGTGGGGAGTAGAGAAGGGAGCACAGTGGAGCTGCACAAAGCCGGCACATCAGTGGAGGAAAGATGCTTGAGTCTCCCCGGCAGCCCAGAGGGATGGTTAATATTTCCCCAGCTGTAACTTTGCGGTTGCCCTCGGAGCTTCCAGGGGAAACCTGCACACGTTACCATGCCGAGAGGCCTGCAACCGTCTTCATGGCAGGTTCTTTTTCTTTTCTATTGTGCCCATGCTCCAGTTCCCAGATCTTGAACACTTTCTCAGGCCCTGTGTCTTAAGATCCTAGCGACAAGCCAGGGTGATTGTCAGGATGAGTGATGAATGGACTCACAGGCTGACGTGGTATGTATAAATCAGCACTAAGTACCTGTCTAGGCTGTAAATGTCTCAGGCCTCTTTCATCCTGCGGAGCAGGGTACATAGCATCCGTGCGCTCCTCTGACCTTGTCTGGGCTCTGCGATGCTGGTTGGCCAGGCAAGCTGGGGGTTAGGAGGGAGTGGGCCGGGGAGGTGGAATGCTTGGGTTGTCATTCTTCTCCACTGTCTGTGACATCGCCCCAGTGACTCATCTCTTACTGGAGCTGAGGTGGGGGTGTCTTTCCCCCTGGATAGCAAAGCTTCTCCCCCCTAGGGGCCATAGCACTGGCAGACAGATGTGTGATGCTCACTATGGAAGACAGCTGTGTGACGCTCACTATGCAGCATGTCCCTGGGGCCAGGGGACCTTCCTTGCTGGAAATGAGGCCTGGAGACCTCCATGGCTAGGAGCAGCATGTATTGGTTCTCCCCCTCTTGGGGCTTAGAGATGTGCGTTTTCACTTTGCTCCTACAAGAATCACACCCAAGAGAACCTCTGGATGGAATTAAGTAGGAAGAAAGTCAAGTCTGGCTTGGCGGAGTATGCTTGTAATCCCAGTACTTGGGAGGCTGAGACAGGAGGATCGCAGGTTCACAGCCAGACTCAGCAACTTTGTGAGGCCCTCTGCAACTTAGTGAGACGTTGTTTCAAAATAAAAAATAAAATAGGGCTGCGGGTATAGCTCGGAGATAGAATGCCTCTAGGTTAAATCCATAGTACCTAAAAATAAAATTTAAAAAAGCAAGTCAATTCAAAATCCATGAGGGACTTTTAAACTTTTCTGTACAGTCTAACATTGTTATGAGGCCTTGCCCACAGAAGTAGGATCCAGAGTGTTCTCAGTATCAGACTTTCTCTCTGCAACTTGTCTTTTCTCCCTGCAGTTGACCTGTCTCCCCTGCTCCATGGTTCCCCGACCTCCCCTGCTCCTGGGTCTGTCGGGCCACGCCACCATTACCACTCCCGCCCTCCCTCCGTCCACCAGTTCTCAAAGCTGCGGGAGCTTGGTCAGCTGTTTTGTCTGTTCCGCTTTTGCCTTATTCTGACTCACTGTTTTCCATTTTAATTGTGAAACATTTTAAACATATAGGCAAGCTACACAGGCATCCACACGCTCCTGCCCACTGCCTTGTGGAGGGGCCAGGCAGGCCTTCGGGATGTCCCTAGAAAGAACCCTGAGTTTGTCCCTTTTGGGGGACTGCTGAGCCCCGTTCTGCTCCCACTGAGGCCTCTGGGCAGGCCTGGCAGTGGGGTAAGAAGAGCGCTGCTGCAGTGCTGCACGCGTCCCATCACAGCCGCTGGACACAGGAACAGGGCGTGTCCCAGCCAGTGGCCCTCCCTTACAGTGACACTGAAGGAGGAGGGCCAGGAGGGGGACAGGAGGAGGGCCCGTGAGAGACTGTGACTGCGAAGGCCAAGGACTCCCACCCATAGTTCCACCGACCATGAGTCAAGTCCAAAGATGCAGCAGGTCAGACTCTGTTACATAAACTCCAGATCATTCTCAGAACTCAATCTCTCCCCACGTCCTCGCAGGCTTTCCCAGTGGGGGACTAGTGAGCCCACCCATACTCCACTCCAGTTTCCATTTGACTTCGTTCCCAGTGCGGCACTGTGACATCAAAAACAGCCATGGGGGGAGGATTAAAGATGGCGACGGAATTGGAGCCCCTGAAGGAGCCTGTCTCAAAATCGCCTCGGAGGTACAGTACTAAACAACATCGCACAGCCACAGAAGAACCAAAACCCAAAATCCAGCAACCCGAGTACAACTACACAGACACAGAGCCTACCAGCTACAGATTCCCACAGAAAGCTGCAATCCCGTGTCAGCAGGAGCAGTAAGGAGCCATCTTTCCCCGGACCCTACAGCCGGACTAATAGCCCCCGGCGCCACCAGAAAATCAGGAGGAGAATCTGGAGCAGAGTTCTGTGAGTGGTGGGGCCATCCCAGCAGCAAATTGTGAAAATCCTTCAAAGACTGCCCTAGTGGGAACTCCCACCACAGTTGCACACCTCCCCCCAACCACGCTACAAGCCCACACGATCCCCAACACCCTGCATCAGAGTCCCACACCAGCCAAGATCTGGGCAGCCCACCCTTCGCTCCACCGAGACCAGCCACGCCATCCCGTGCTACAAGGGCGTTCCCCTGTGCTCCACCATCCCGCACAACAAGGGCGGCTCCTGCATTCCAACTAGGCCAGCCGCAGCATCCCGCGCGACAAGGGTGACCCCCTGCGCTCCTCCTAACCAGCCACACCATCCCGCGCGACAAGGGCAATCCCCAGCGCTCCACTGTCCCGCGCGACAAGGGTGTCCCCCTGCGTTCCACCTAGACCAACTGCGTGGTCCTGCAGGACAAGGGCAGCCCTCTGTGCTCCACCTAGACCAGCCGCACCATCCCATCCGAGAAGGGCGGCCCCCTGCACTCCTCCTAGATGAACCACACCATCCCGTGCAACAAGGGCAGTCCCCTGAGTTCCACCTAGACCAGCCATGCCATCCCGTGCAACAAGGGTGGTCCCCTGCGCCCCACCTACACCAGCCGCACCGTCCCGCGTGACAAGGGTGGTCCCCTGCACCCTGCCATCCTTCATGAAAAGGGCGGCCCCCTGCGCCCCACCTAGACCAGCTGTGCAGTCCCGCGTGACAAGGGTGGTCCCCTGTGCTCCACGGTCCCGCGCGACAAGAGCGGCCCCTTGCGCTCAACCTAGACCAGCCGTGCCGCCCAATCCCACGTGACCCGGGTGGCCCCCCGCGCTCCACCTCGGACCCCAACACTGGCACCAAGACCCAGGCGGCCCTCCAAGCTCCTCCTCAGACCCCCACACCCTCCAGTGCTACTACCAGAGACCCAGAACCTACACCTCTCTCACCTGCACCAGCACCAATGTGCTGCGCTCTCACCTGCATGGGCGCCTCTGTGCCCTGATCACAGAAGGTGTTCTCTGCCTCCTGAGTGAATTCCATAACCTCCCTCGAAGCTCTTTCTGCTTGTTTTGCCTTCTCTGCTACATGCTCACAAAGGGCCCTCCCATCCCCTATGTTCCTCTCTTTATTATCCCCACATTTGAACCCAGATCTCAATCAAAAGTCTCCATACCAAATCCCTGCAGCTAATGTCAACCTTCACGGTGGGTTTTAGGAATTTACATTACTTCACACCTTCCTGAGATCCTCCTTCCTTACTTTTTTTCTCTTCTCTTTTCTTTCTTTCTTCCTTCCTTCCTTTTCTTTTCTTTTTTTTCTTTTTTTTCTTTTTCTTTTTGTCTGAAGCTACATTTTCAAATACTTGAACAATCATAGAACACTGGACACAGGGCCCACAGTCCCGTCTCAGGCTATACTCGTGACCTGCTTGTTGAAATGCAGACTTTGCTCCAGGACTTACCCTTCTCTCCAGAGCATGGTGCTCATTCTCTCAGGGAGATTTTCTGCCTACAGCAAGAGCCTCTTTGCACTGGGCACTTTGTGGCCATGGCTGATTGTCAGGTGGCACCAGCCTGGCGGTCCTCTGACCACTGCTGACGGCTTCTCCACAGCCTGGACTGCCCTGCTGGGTGTAGTTTAGAAAAGCGTGAGGGGCCACATGCCCTGAGAGTGGGGGCACTTGAGGGGCCAGTATTCTCTGACCACAAAGAACCTAGTAATTGCTATGTTTGGGTCTGTTTCAACAGAAGCAGAAGCAGGCTATTAAAGAGCCACAGTTCCTTACTCAATGGCCCGTCTGGGCATGTGGTACAATGTCTTCTCCAATTTCCAGAAAACGAGGAGAAGGTGGTAACGTCAGCTACTGGTCGGACTGGAGTCGCATTAGCCTGTCCTTGCTCTGTGAACTGTGTCCTGAATAGATGGCAGGAGAGATCTGACTGTGAGTGTGAGAGAACAGGAGAGTAAGAAGGGAGAGAAAACAACAGAGAATACGATGAAAAGTACAAAGCAGGCTGAGAAGAGCCAGGGTGGCGAAGGGAGGCGCTGTTGAGGGCAGAGGTGGCCCTGGGAAGGGAGGGGCTTGGTGACAGGGTAGTGGTGGAAGGAGGGGTGTCTGAGGTTGGAGTGAAGTGTTACTGCATATGTGATGGACATCTTTGGAGGAGTGCATGTGTGTGTGTGTGTGTACACGCTTGCACACGTGTGTGTGTATTCATGTGCATGCGTGTGTGTGTGCATGTGCACAAGTGTGTGCATACATTCTTACACAGATTCATTCAATTGGGTTCACTTTTCTATAACCACTTCATGCTTCTCTCTGACAAAGTCTTGCATAACCATTCACATAATTAGAGTTGGACTCACCTTGTTCCCTAACATAGTAGTCACATGAGAAAATGAGGTTTCAAAAAAAGCACTTTAGCAGAACTCAGTGTATATGTGTGTGTCTGTGTGTGAGCTTATGTATCTCTAGTTCTCACGGAGTGCATGTGTCTGTATGTGTGTGTTTGAGTGTGTGTCTAGTGTATGAGTGTGCTTCACATGGTCTGAGCAAGCCGTGCACAGCTCAGCACTGCGTGGGCATAGTGTGCATGGGCAAGGAGGTGGAGGAGCCCTTGGAACACCCCAGCACACCTGCCAGCATGTGGCATAATCTATGAGCACTGCCTTGGTGTCCCTGCCTCCATCTCTCAGCTCTAGGAAATGGCTGTCCCTGTGCGAACACTTATGCAATCGGTGTGAACTTGCCTCTATTGTGGGATAGAAGCAGACATTGTAATGATCATGCAGGGCGCTGAGAGAACAGGGGTCCAATCACGTGTGTACACACCTGTGTGGCCACCTGCCAGACAGAGAGCTGGCAAGTGTGCATCTTTCCAGAGCCTCCCTCTTGCTGCTTTGAGGCAGTACGCAGCCCTACTCCACCCAAGGGAAGCCCAGCCGACCTTCACCCCTGATGAGTTCAATGTTCCTATGGGCACAGGAAATATCCAAATTTACCAATAAAGTTCCTAGGACAAAGCCCTAAAACCCTTGGAATCTCTTGAGTGGTAGAGGTGATAGGACCATCATTGTTCTAACGAGGGCACCCTTGCTGGCTCCTGGAGGCTTCATAGGACACGATCATCAGAAAGTTTGAGCTATGACGAGAAGTCTGCAGCTTCCAGCCCTGTCCCAACCTCTGGAGAGAGGAGGCAGGGGGCTGGAGCCTGAGTTAATCGCCAGCGACTGATGACATAGTTAGCCACATCTACCTTAGGAAACATCCATGGAAACCACTGGATGACAGGGTCAGAGAGTTTTGGAGTCGGCAAGTGCACACGCACACCAGGAGGGTGGGAGTTTAGTCATCATTCTCACCACTGTGCCCCAAACACTAGGCATGTAAAACTTAGAGGAGGAAGGAGTTTATTTGCTCTCAGTTCTAGAGATTTCAGTCCACGTGAGACCAGCTTGCAAGCAGGAACCGGGGCTGCAGGTCCTCAGAGCGTCATGGCAGGGAGCAGAGGGAGAGGGTGAGAGCTTGTGCCAGTTCAGGGAGGCAGGAAGGAGAGGAGAAGCAGGAAGCTGCAGCAGCCCCCTGGGAAAGCACAGTCCCCGGCCATGTCCCCAGGGACCCTCCCAGTAACCAAGCCCTGCCTCCAACATGGCTGCCTTGTCCAACACTTAAGTTCTGGGGACATTCTAAATCTGAACCATAACAGGTAGCAACATCGAACTCTACAAGACAGAGACACTTGTACTCAGGGCCCTCCTGGGCTCGGCCCTGTGAACCTCCTCATGCGGCCGGCCACCTGAGTCCTCCATGATGAAACAGCAGTAGTAAGCCAAGTGAGAACTGAAGTGAGTCATTGAACACCTAGTTGGTGCTATCGCTCGGAAGTGAGGCTGGTAAAGACATGGTGCATTTGGGGTCAGGAGGGGGAAATAGCCCAGCATTTCAGCCCAGAAAGGACTAAGTGATGCTGATGGAATCCATGAAAGCTGGTGGTATGCTATGGTGGGAGGATAAAATCTCATTTTAAATGTCATAAAGGAAAAGACTATCATCATTAAAAAAAAAAAAAAAGCTGACTGCTGGGTGTGGTGGCACACCCTTGTAATCCCAGTACTTGGGAGGCTGAGACAGTAGGATCGCAAGTTTTCAGCCAGCCTCAGCTACTTAGTGAGGCCCTCCGCGACTTAGTGACAGTCTGTTTCAAAATAAAGAATAAAAAATAGGGCTAGGGGTATAGCTCGGAGGTAGAATGCCCCAGGGTTCAATCTCCAGTACCGCAAAAAAAGAAAAAAGAAAAAGAAATAGAAACGACTTAAAATGTTTCTGTATACCAAACATTGACAGTAGATTCATCTCACATCATATTCCTAGCAAGTCTAGAAAAAAATAGTTATCTTAGATCCCTCTATTTTGTAAAAATAAAAGAGGAGTCCAGGATATGTGGATTGTTTTTCCCTCACCTGGTAAATGTTTAGGGAAAAAATCTATCTATAGATAGATGGGTGATTGATGATAGATGATAGATAGATGATAGATGGATAGATAGATAGATAGATAGATAGATAGATGATAGATTGATAGATGATAGATGATCAATAGTAGATAGATGATAGACAGATAGATGGATAGATAGATAGATAGATAGATAGATGATAGATAGATGGATGGATAGATAGATAGACAGACAGACAGACAGACAGACAGATAGATAGATAGATAGGAGAAAGAGACAGAGAGAGACAGAGACTTGGCATGCAGCCTGTGAAGTCGTCCCCCTGCCACACACACCCCAGATGGAGAGCAGAGCTGGGGAAGGCAGACATGTACCTACGCTATGAAGTGAGCATGATAACAGAGCCCTCCCTCCCCAAGAGGTTGCTGTGAGAAGTTAGGGAGCGAGGCTGGGACACAGGACGCGCCCATTAGGCATTACTCCTGTCACCCTGGTGCTGTCCTCGCTTGCCAAGGCCCAGCTCCATAAGCTCAAGTTGCTGAGCGGTGGGTGTGACAAGCGGCCCTTTGTTTGCTATTGTTTAGGCATAAAACTTATTCACTGAGTGCCTCTGTACATCTGACTGGTTTGGTTTCGACTCTTTGGGCCGTGGAATGCCAAGAAAGCGAGTTTTTTATTGCTATCTAGTGGTTTGGGCTTTGGGGAGACACAGTCATAGAGACAAATGTTGGATGGGTTCCATGGCATTCACTCGAGGAACCAGCTCCTCCTTGGTTTCTAAGGAAATCGAGACACAGTGTGGTGTGAGGGAGGGGACAACTTGTTCTCCCCATTGTAGCAAATGTCATCTATAATAAACACACAGTAAAATTCACAGGAGTCAGCAGTGGGTTCTGAGAGGTCTTGGGTTGGAAGCCCTGTGCACAAAGTACCATCGCTACACCCTGAGGTCTCTCCGTGGGCGTTAAAAATCGACCCCCTGGGTACTCACTTAGGCATAAAGAGATGAAATGTTTCATGAAGTCCAATTTTATCCAGCTACACATGTGCCATCGCAAGGATATCTATAAAATATTACTACCAACATTCATTCATTTGGTCCTCAGAGACACCAGATGATGACCTGGGTGGGATAAGATGAACAGAGTCTCCCTCTCCTACAGCCTGGAAGAGGAAGGCTGGGGACGGGGGGGAGTGTTAAGGTAGCTTAACACTGCAGTGGATCTTAGTTGGGGGTGGTGAGGCGGGCTCGGCCATCTGACTCTATACACAGTCCTGTCCCCAGGGCCACCCTCCACAGGACTCTGTACCTGAAAAGCTAGACTTTCAAAGAAGGATATTCGACTTGGAGTGCAAAATTCCTAACTTTATTGAGCATTGAACTTTAGGTCTTTCTTTCCCTCTGATATGCGTGCACACTGGTAAGCACACACACACACACACACACACACACACACACACACACACACAGAGCTCCTACCACAATAAACATAAAAAGTCCCCTTCAAGAATAATTGTTACCAAAACATTTTAATTGGTAACATGCAGAATTCACGTTTCGCTCCACAGAAAGCAAATGCCAGAATGGTCTTCTCCGAAGACGTCTCTGTGGGTCGCCAATTAGGAGCACGGCTCCTTCGAGAGTTTTTTAATGCTAGAGGACCATTTGCATGGAGCAGAGCTGAACTGTCATTAAAAGCCACAATCCCGCAGAGACGCCTCGCGTGCTGCAGTGCTAGCCAGCTGCGGCCAGCCTCGACGCTGGCTCTTGCCCTCCGAATGAAGCCCAGTCGGCCGACACCACAGCCCACTCAGCTTCTCCCATAACCTCGGAATTACTACATACTCATTTTAGGTGAATTTGGAAAGTACAGAAAAGAAAAAAATTAGGTCTTTGCTGATCCCGCCAACCGGAAATAATTACTATTAAACTTCTTGTACACATCCTTCCAGCCTTTTAAAAAGTTATGTGACTACAATCTTTTGAATGCTAAGACTCCTACTCCATTGGAAAGGTAAACTCACAAGATGGGTACTGGAGGTATAGAACCTCCCAGCAGAGGATGAGGGGAGGTTTCCAATGGTTTCCCTCCAAGGAAAGGGCTGGAAGCTCTGCAGAGAGACTGGGAGCTACAAGGGTGGATCAACAGGCGGCTGCTGGCTGCTCCTTAGGCCCATCTGTCTGCTCTACCTACTAGAGCTTTTTGCATGCATGTGTCTGAAAAACAGGTTTCTGTCTAAAAATTCTGGTAAAATAATTTTTTGAACATTGCACTGCAGTAGAGTCATTTGAAATGCTGTCTCTATTATCAGCAGAGCCACCTCACCATGTTGTCTTCATGGGCTTCCCCCTACTTCTAAATCCTACATGTGACTATTCCAGGCACATACAGACAAGCACTGCTGGGCCAGGTCTCCAGGGAAGCACTTGACAGTGTAGGGAAAGGGTATTTCCTGGCCTCCCAAAAGTTTAATTTTGTGAAAAGCGTATTGTTTCCAAATTACTGACATTCTCAGGTGTGCTGAAAAAGCATGGTGGTGAGTGTGCAGGGACATGAAAGGTGTGCAATGGAATCCAGGCTTTAAGAAAACAGATATAGCCCGGCATGGTGGCACATGCCTGTAATCCTAGTACTTGGGAGGCTGAGACAGGACAATCACAGGTTTGAGCCCAGCCTCATCAATTTAGTGAGGTCCTCAGCAACGTAGGGAGACCCCATTTCAAAATAAAAAGGGCTGGGAGTGTAGATCTGAGGTAGAATGTTCCATGTTCAATCCCCAGTACCAAAAAAAGAAACAAAGAAAGAAAGAAAGAAAGAAAGAAAGAAAGAAAGAAAGAAAGAAAGAAAGAGACAGAGAGAGAGAGAGAGAGAGAGAGAGAGAGAGAAAGAAAGAAAGAGAAAGAAAGAAAGAAAGAAAGAAAGAAAGAAAGAAAGAAAGAAAGAAAGAAAGAAAGAAAGAAAGAAAACAGATACGGCTTCCTTATTGCTTTATAGCTGGACTAAACCCCTTCCAGACTCTCTGACTGCTGATGGCAGAGACAACTTAAGTCCGCTAGTCAACTGCCGCATGGCCGAATTATCTTCTGGTCATCTTTCTGGGGTGAGTTCAGTATTAGAGTTCAGGCTTTCTAACAGGGGTGCTCTCTCCTCCACCGGTGCCCTGCTGTTCTTCTTACCCCGAGGATGCTGCCCAGAGTCCAGGGCACCTGCTCACCTGCAGCTTCTCCACGGGGTCCCTGCATGCTGGCCTGCTGGGGAGAAACCTTAGCCCTAGAAGTGTCATTTGGGCCGTTCTAACGAGAGCACACTGGCCACCCACCATGGTTTTAATGAGCTTTTCCCTGGTGACCAACGGTGGCTCTTTCCTATTTGCTAATTTGCCATTTCAACATCTTTGGTAAAGCATCTTTTCAAATCTTTTGTTCACTTTTATCTCATTGTTCTATTATCATCAAGACTTGGTTACTTGGCATGAAAGTCCTTGATCAAACATAGGTTTTTGCAAATATTCCCTCCATCTCTGTGGCCTTTTTGTTCTCTTGCCACCATCTTTCACAGAGCAGAACTTTGCAATTTTGATGACGTCCAATTTATCTCTCTTTTTTTTAGTTTTATGAGTTGTGCTTTGGTGATGCATTAGAAATCTTTGCCTAACTCAAAGTCCACAGATATTTTCTCCTGTTTTCTTCCAGAAGGTTTATGGATTTGGACTATACATGTAAGTGTATGATTCATTCAGAGATCATTTTTGTGCAAGATGTGAAGGTCATTTTTCCCATGTGAATGTCTAGTAGTCCCAGCAGATTTTGTTGAAATAATTTTATTTTCCATATTGCATGTGATAGCTACACAGCTCTGGACGAGGTATCTTAAATGAACATGGTCATTTACTCTTCACATCAACCCTGTGAGGAACGCATCAGGTAATCAGCTCAGTGACAGATGGGGAAACTAAGGCACACCTCCTTCAAGGAGGACAGAAAAGTGTTCGGCCCAGGAGCATTCCGAGGCTTAGGCAGCGACGGGGAATGCCCAGCAAGGCAAGTCGTGTTGCCAAATCGCTCTGAGGCTCAACATGACTCAATGTCTCAACGTATACTTATCCTATAAACCACCTCCGTCACCATAGCTGGTACAAAATTGCCTTTCCAACACCCCTACAGGCCAGTCAGGCCCTGGGACAGTGGAGAGGAGGAGGCAGGAGCTGCGGGCGCCCCCTAGAGGCCAATGAATATTTGACATGAAGAAAAGAGGTTTTTCAGAGCCAAATAGAGGTGGTCTCCTCTGAAGCCAGGGCTTCACTTTCAAAAGAAAGGAAGCGCGGTCGGTCCCACCTGGGATAAGCATCTTAATGTGGTCCCACCCGTATAAACATCTTGATGACGAAGCCAGGGGACTTGGGTTTTGTTGCATTTGGGGGCTTCCTTTATCCTATTCTAAACATTGGTTTTGGACAGCAGGAGAAAGCCCCACTCCTATTTGATCTAATCCTTTGTAAGATCACGGCCATCCCAGTGGTCTTGGTATCCTTTTAAGTTCTCAATAAATAAACACAGTCTGGCACAGTCGCCCCCTGTGGCGTGACACGCCAGCGCCGCAAAAGTCTGTCATCGATCACAGGATGAGGATACACCACCAATTTGAACATGGTTCTGTAATTCTACATGTTTCTACAGATTTCTTTATTTAATAAAACCACGAACTCAGCTATACGTGACTTTTCATCTTCGGTTACTCTAGAGAAACGCTTGCCCAGTGAAGCATAGAAATATATGAGACCTTTAATTTTAGATCTTTGAAGAGTGGAAAAGAACCCTAACAAACATTAACCGCTAATATTACCCCCGCAAGATAAAAGTGTGTGTTTCACATTGGACTTAGCCAGAGACTGATTTTTTTTTTCTTGTTGCTTGGGAAAATAAATCACTTGATCTGAGTGCTAGAGCTTGGTTATAATGTCGAAGGCACAATTTGTCAATCGACGTAGTGTACTATTTCTCTCCATTCTGACTTCAGCTGTGACTAATAGTGCTTGGTGATGGATGACTTTCCCACAGGGCTTTGCTCTAAGAAGTGGCTCTTCGATGGCTCTCCCAGGCCTCTACAGCATCATGTGCTATTGCTACTGACCTGCTGCAGGCCCCAGGGACTGCAGGATAGTCCTGTACACCCCGCATGCAATGAGAAGCTGCCAGTGGTTCCAGCCAGAGTTACACCCTCTACCCGGGTGGTGTTCTGACTAGAGTCCGAGGGCTAGATGCTCTGTTTGGACCATCTGCTTAGACACCCACCCCAGCTCCTCACTGGTCCCAAAAGCTGTGCCCCAAGGCTTTACAGTGTAGTCACAGGCAACCCCACATCCATGCTTCCAATTCCACATTTCTTTTGAAATATCCAGAATGAATTAACTTTGACTTTAAAGAAGGAAAGAAGAAGTGTGAGACATATATCATGCTACATTGATTCCCTATATTTCTCCCCACAACAGACTAGAAACCCAACTCGCTAATGTGGCAAAATAAAGTTGTGAATGAATAAAGGAATGGATAAAGGGAGGGAGGGAGGGATGGAAGATTGTATCCACAAAATGTGATATTGCTAACAAACTAAGTTTATGTTAATATGGGGACAATATTTGGAAGTTAAGGTCGTAGAGATTTAGATTTCTTCAATGAGCAGAAATTTGAAGCCAAAAATTGGTCTTTACTTTATTTTGAAAATCATATTGCCAAATTTCACAATCATTCCTGTATGATAAATTAAGTTCAATCTTACTGAATTCTAGAAAATATGTCAATGCTAAAGCATTATAAATTATTTATAATGTCTCTGGATTAAATGCATATTTTAATTAGAGATCAATTCTTCAGCAATGAAGTAGGAATTGTAGTTAAAAACTGTATGTGTGCGTGTGTGTTTTGTGTCATCCTCTTAGAAATAAATTATGATCGTAATGTTCTATTTAATCTTCATAGGATACAAAATATGACCAGCCATAAGGTATATTTTGCCCATAGACTTGAGACATTTACCTTCAGAAAGATGTGGTCTTTGCTATTTTGTCACCTACTGGGACTGTCTCCTAAAGATAAAACTTCCGGACTTTTCTTAAGAAGGAGATGTTGAGAACAAAATGGGTGGTATTTTAACAAACTGGAGTGAATTATAGTCACTAAAATTCCTTAAAACATAAACAACCTATGATCATGAAACAGACTCATGTTGGACATGGAATCTCCCCACACCTAAAAGCAAAATAAACCAGCCCCAAATACACAAACATAAAGCACAGTGTGACCAGGAAGCACTAGAAGTTTTCTTATCCTGCTGCAGATCATGAAGCAAGTGGATGTGAACACACCTCATCTCCGGTCGGAGACCTTACCTATGCATGAGGTCCAAGCAACTGACGGTCCTGGGAAGCAGCCGTATTCCTGCAGAGAAAAGGAGTGTGGGGGTCCAGCTGTTCAGACCCTATAAGATACTTTCTCTGGTCATTCTGACAAATGAAATAATTTCTTTCAAGATGCACCAAGATGAAGCACCTCCATTCTCTGGCATTTCCAAGAGAAGATAAATGTGGCACGTGTCATGGAATAAACATTCCAGAATTTTTAATGCTTTGAGCTAATTTTTAAAAACTGATGTGGCTCGACAACTCATCTGTAGCCACCGACTCACCGTGCTGAGACACAGCCTGAGCTAAAGTGTCTACAGCAAGGCCTTATCTCAAAGTGTACTCTTGACATGCCTGGCCTGGGATCCCTCACTATGGATAGGGTGGACTGGGGCATCTCCGTGTATGACAATCATAGGCATGTTGTTCCCTTGTCCATTATACAGGACACCACATTTCAGGGACAACATGTGCATATGATCAATTCTTTTAAGCCTGAACTTTGTATAAATTTGAGTCAAGTGTGTCCAATCCTTCCTGTGGATTCTGGGAAGGGATTAATAGACTCTGGGACCCCAAACACTGCTTGGAAGCTTTAGTTAAGAGCCAAAGCTGCAGGAACAAATCTTTAGGTAGACTGATAATGACACAACATCATTGGGGAATTCTGAAGAACCGCAGAGTCCAATAGTCTTAAATCATTCTATTTCCTTAGCACCACCCAGCCTTTCACCTTCAATAATGTCCAAGTTTTTTCTGACATCAGATAGCAATATAATTTAACACTAGCAGAAAAGGATAACAAAAAGATTCACAGCATTGCACTTGGCCCTGGGCATTTTTCTTTAGGGAGAAATACTCCTTTTCATTCACTTTCTCACTGAGGCATATGTGTCCCAGGAAATGACCAGCAGGAACCTCCAACCAAGATGTGCAGGAGGGACTGAGACTGGACAAGCAGGTTTGCTGCTTTCCCAGAGAACGGAATCAAAATGACCTGGGGAACCGGGCATGGTGGCGCACGCTTGTAATCCCAGTACTTGGGAGGCTGAGACTGGAGGATCGCATGTTCACAGCCAGCCTCAGCAACTTAGTGAGGCCCTCTGCAACTTAGTGAGACACTGTTTCAAAATAAAGAATAAAAAATAGGGCTGGGGTGTAGCTTGGATGTAGAATACCCCTGGGTTCAATCCCCAGTACTGCAAGAAAAAAATGACTAGTGGGAGAAAACTCTGTCTCATTAGCAAATGCTCCCTCCACTCTTGCCTCATTCAAACCTCTTTCTTCTTCCATGAGACTCTTTCCAAAAGGCCAATGAGACTCAAATGGAATTTCCCTCCCATGTACATTCTACTTTATTTTCAATGAGCAGCCACGCTGCATGTAGAATGTCCTAGGGGAGAAACAGCCATTCTTGACAAGAATGAACAAAGGTGATGTGTAGATTCTAATCAAGACGTCCGAGCTGTGAGTCCACACCAGCCAGCTAGGCAGGGCCGTTTCTCTCATTTCACCACAAGTCTCTCACCTCTCTA
The DNA here is from genome assembly GCA_004027185.1 of Glis glis. Lineage (NCBI taxonomy): Eukaryota > Metazoa > Chordata > Mammalia > Rodentia > Gliridae > Glis > Glis glis. The sequence continues at coordinate 37,241 of PVJS01009693.1, forward strand.
GTTTGGTTGTGTGGATTTAGTATCCCAGTGTCTTAGATTCGCTAAGGCAACAAAAATTCCCAACATGTGCCTCTACTAGTGTTTGCCAGGCCATCTGTGCCATGCCTGGTCGAGCTCCGGGCCAGGGGCTGGGGTGGCCCACGGTCCTGCTGTCCTCCCTCAAAAGCAAAACCCTCAAGCCCACAGTGGCATAAAACCCAGTGCAACCACCACTTCCCGCCATGTGCTTCTCCTGCTACCGATCTCAATCTTCTGTTCTATGCAATGGAAATCGGAGGGTCATGTTGAGGAGGGAGGAGAGGTCCCATGTCAGCAGCTCCCCAGGACAGGTACCTACTGCCCTGACACTTATAAACCTCTAGTGACAAACACCATGTACATGCAAAGATGTTCTTACGTGCCCTGTTTCATGTCATATCGACCTATTTTTCCAGAGCACTTGGTGGGCCTTGCTCTGAATGGTGCTAATGTTGCTTTTTTCACTGTTTTGGGATGGTTTTTAAGTCAGATGGATTCTTTAAGAGATGCCACAGATAGATAAACTCTGGATTTGTAACAACTGAGTACCAGGAGACATTTACCTGGATGTTTATAAAATTAAACATATTACTGAAAGGGAACCATTGTGTGGGAATTTGGTGTAAGGTGTGACTAGGTAATTACTTACATGGTCATACCACGCCCTTAGGAAGTGGTAAAACTGACCCAGTTTATAGAGGAGGAACACCCCAAATGGGAAATTCTTCTGCAAGGCCATTCAGTGATGAAGCAGAGGATGATGCCCGGATTCAAAGTCAGGTGTGCATGGCACAACCCAGATGACCTTGCTGTTGGCTCCCAGAGAGGCACTCTGAAGCTGATAAAACAGACGCTTTCCCTCAGGGTCTGCTCTGCACCAGCCCACCAGAGGGAGGGAGGGGTGCCAGGAGAGTTCCAGGAGCATCACTCATAAATCCCCCAGTGAGGTGTCAGAAGAAAGAGCCCTGAGTCACCAAGTCCTGCACGCTCTGCTGGGTCCTTGTTCATTCCAAATCAATGTGCATGTTCATATCTAATTCTGCATTTTTGTTAGAGAACCCCTCAAGCTAGGAAGCCAGAGGCCCCACAAACCTGGGTCTGCCCGATCAGTTACTCAACCATGATCCTATGGTGGGTTCTTTTCAAGGCTATTTTGTGCAGAGCAGGGCCTGGGAAAGGGGCCCATTCAGTGGGCAGCAGAAGGACCTATGGGCCTGGGAAGAGGCGGGTAGAAGAAGCAAACTGAGTGGAATGGAGAGAGGCCCCAGCCTTCCCACGAAGACCCTCACTCGCAAGGGTGTGGGAAGGGGTTGGGCTTTTTAATAGCAGCAGCCACATCTCAAAGTCGGTAATGAGGGCTGCAGGGGGCTGTGGAGAGCAAGCCATGCAGGGCAGGGGCCTGGGAGGAGTCTCGGGGAGAAGCAAGCTCACCTCCAGGGAGGCAGAGGGGCAGAGAACACAGCATGCGCATGCCTAGTTCAAGGTGTCAAAGCCCATCCAGCCTGCTTTGCCATGCTTTGGTACTTGAGAGTTGAGTGGTGTAATTACACCAAAAGGTTTACATCCAATGTTTGCATACCCATGCCTACTGAACACTGGTTTCCCAAGCACAGCTTGCCAGCAGCACCCCCCTCCTGCAGGGACTGCCCGGAATTCTGAAGAACACAGAGAGGAATTGATCTGAGGGGTATACAGATGAGTCTTTACATAGTGTGTGTGGATATCTGGACTTTCAAGCATTGAACTTAGTTCAGACTGTTATATTCGATGGAACACAGCTAATAGGATAACAAATTGATTAACAGCCACCCCATGCCCCAATGTTTTGTATGACAATTTTACCAAACATAATCTTGAGGTTTAGAAGGTTCTCGTGTGTGTGTGTATGTGTGTTTCTACCTACTAGCTATACTCCTAGACCTTTTACTTTTTTATTTTGAAACAGGGTCTCACTAAGTTGCTGATGGGCTCGCTAAGTTGCTCATATTGGCCTCAAACCTGAGATCCTCCTGTCTCAGCCTCCCAAATACTGAGATTACAGGTGTGTGCTACTGCACCCAACTTAGAAGTTTAAAACACAACTTCTACAAGTGAGTCTTTCTTGGAGTTTGGCTTAATCAAGACCTAAGTATTGGGACAGGTTCAGAAAGTGAAATGCAATCACAAGAAACAAGGGAAATTCTTGTTTTTATCTATCTACGCAGAAGAAACAGAGAGGCATTGATGATGACTTATCAGCTCCACACTTGAGACTCAGAGCCTGGGAACTTGTAAGCTCCGGTGGTCCTGGTGTCCCCACCCTACACACCTCTAGGTTCCCTTTTAGGCTCCTTCAATCCTTGCAGAAGACATGGTCATCACGGGGATACCAGGCAAGTTCAGCGAAGAGCTGACTCACAGGGAGCGAGGTCTGGGACCACTTATTCTCTTCATCTGCCCACGAGAGTCGGGCAAGCGTCTCCACGCGGGATGTTCTCCCGGGGAAGTGGCTCAGAGGTGGGGCTGGCTTGGAGGAAGGACTCCTTAGACACTGGCAGAAAGGGAGCGTCTTCATGCCTGTTTAGTGGCTGTATTGTCATCACTGAGTCAGGGAGAGCCAGTCCTGGTGAATAGAGGGTCACCATCCGGAGAGGAATCCAGACTCCAGGGGGAAGGCTTGTCCGCAGAGCTCCGTAAGTAAGTGTGAAGTGGCTGAGGCCGGGAACCTTCTTGTATCCAACTTCACTAACACAGTGACGAACAACCGTATCTCAGCTAGACGAAAAGGACGAAATCGCCTCCTTTCGGTGTCTCATGGGTGGTCTATTTCAGAGTCATTGTTCTTATGTGATAGTCTAGGATGGAGGCTGTTCATAACAATAAAAGGGGGAAAAACCCTCAATTCCCCTTTAAATAAAACATAAATTACCACTCTACCATAGACCCCTGCTTTTTATCGGCATGCTATTGAGTAGATTTCGCCTGAAAAAGATGTATAGTCTTACATCCAATCTATACATAAGAGGCAAGTGATTTATTTTTTAAACTTTACAAGTAAAACTGGGCGAAGTGATTAAAGCACTCCTTCCTTGAACTAGATGTGGCCTCAGGAAATGTAGTTTCTAGCTTTATTTTTTCTAATGCGGTGTCCTTTCAGAGGTATATACACAGTAATAGATGAAAGCTCCCTGGCTCCTTAGAACATCTCACACGTAAAATAGGCTCATAGATTTGCTAGGTGTTCTGTTCTTGGAGAAATTGAAGTCAAGTCGATTACCCGGCTCATGTAGATATTTCCATTTGTGGCAGAAGTTAGTTTGAGTCAGGATTTTGTCCACTGACACAAAATTGTTTTATCTGACACATTACATTTGAGGGAAACAATATTGAATCCTAACTCCCAAATACACTGTAGTGTGGTTCTTTTCTATGTTTTCATTGTATTTTGCCTAGGGAGTTTTCGATTGGCTAACTTATGGTGGGTGAGTGTCAAGAGCACTGTGGTTAGGAGTCCAGACCAAGATTTTGATCACACTGTACTTAACTCCTCTATTTGAATTAGTAAAAGGCCTGCTGCTTCTACATGAGGGGGAAGAAGGGCTTTGGAATTCCTGCTCTCTGGGAGATCTTTCAGCTCAAATTGACCTAAGTGTACAGCTAGCCACAGGCATTAAGCTGTACGGATCCATGCCCCAGACGATCATTTATTGATTCTTCTTGTCCTGAAACTATTGATTTTGAACCCAGAGTGCAGAGGGGAGACTGGAGGTCCTGATTCTCCACTCACCACAAGAGTGCAGGATTCGATGGCGAATGAGAGCGATCCTGTGGAGGAGTTCTAAACACCCCATTGCCTCTCAAAGAGCAGGTGCTTTATCTTATGACTGTGAGAAAGTCTGATGTGGCGGGAGAGGAGTTCAACTGACGGGACCGCTGCATTCCTGTTTCTTTGTTGTCTACTTAGCTTTTTCGGTAAAATTTACCCTCTATGAAATCATCATTTTGGTCATTTTCAAGCACTCCATTCAGTGGTATGGAGTACACTCACAAGTTTATTTTAGTTTATGATCCTGCTCTAATTTATGTAATAATTTGTGGTTTTATTTTAAAGTCAACTATTAAATTTGGAAATGAGCCAAGTGCTTGACCTAATATTCAGATCAGAAAGGACATGAAATAGTGAATTCCAGGTGTGTGTGCTTAGAACTTTCTCTCTGCAAAATGTGTGTGGGTGAATAAATAATTTTTCATGTGATATATGTGTATGTTCAATATCACATTTCATAGCATCCTATTAATATGCAAATTGAGAGAGAAATTGGCTTACAAAGATGAAGCCATGATTCACTGTGTGTGCAGAAGGACCAGGTTTAGAATCCAGGGTCTCCCTGCTTCCCAGCTGCCTCATGCATCCTTCCCCGCAAGTGTAAATACATGTATTCTTCCATCTCTACGGATATGCATCAAACTAAGGTAGCAGTTCTCTACAAATGCAAAATGGAACTGAGCACAGAAGAAACAATGGGCATTCGGACAGCCCAGAGAGGAGCGCTGTGCCACCCGCGTGCACCTGGGAGCATCGCAGCGGACTCTGTGCTTCTTCAACTGTCCAACCTCCTCCGTCATCACCACCCCAAGATTCTGAGTCTGGGACCTTCCTATCTGTGTCTCCTCCCGCCCTGTCTGTCACTCTTACTTTCCACTCTTAAGTGATCAAGGATTCTGGTAGGTGTTGAGGACTACAAAGATGGTGTACACATGCATACATACACACACACATATGTGTGTGCGTTTGTGTTCATACATGTGTATACACTAAACATGTGGGGGCGCATGCATACAAGCACACATATATTCACTCATGTGCGCACACACACACACACACACACACACACACACACAATTGGCTTCCAACTCATTCAACTCACTTATTCTGGAAGCAGGTTTGGTTCAAGAGACTTCGTTTCCTGCTTCATGATCCATTTCCCCACTGTTTCTACTTTTTGAATATGTATTTTTCCACCAGTTAATGTTTTAGTAGTGAGCAATGGAGCCGAGCTGGAGATGCAACTAGAAAAACTTCAGCATGTTCTTCTACATCCTAGAGCTTCCTTTGGAGGAAATCTGACAACTTTCATTGCAAGGCTGAGAAGTCCCTGCCCCTCACCTGGCTTAGTAAAGACCCTGCATCCCCATCACAGCCTGCCAGCTGGGGTGCACTGGCCTCAGAAAGGCTCAGTGACAGACAGTCGGGAGGTCCTGGGGACACTGAGGGAGGGTGGGAGCACTTTTACTCATGCCTCAACTCTCAGTCCTGGAAGAAACGAAGCCTGTCTTTCTAGATGGGCTGCAGTGGACTCTGTCAAGGGTCACTGGGGGCACCCATAATCCCATGGGCTCTCAAAGGCAAAGGCGAGATGGACTCTAAGCCTCCCTTCTCTAAAGGCCACCTTCCCTCTGCAAACGCGGCCCCCCAGGCCCTGGGGAGAGAAAGGAGCGTGGGGTTGCTCCATTTCCTGGTGTCTTTCCATGTGCCCTTCATGGGACAGTTGACATGCTCCATGATTCCTTGTTTATTAACAAGCCAAAAAAGGAATGAATGCTTAGTGTACTATTTTGCAGCAAGGCAAAGAGCACTTTTGAATTAAATAAATCCAGTTTGATATAATTTTGAATAACAAATATGAAGAAAAAAGTAGAAAATGAGGACTTTTTTGATCAGTCTTTGAATTCACTAATAAGACCCAATAGTTTGACTTGATTCACCCACAGTCATATGAGTGATACAACTGGATCAAATCTTTTTTCCATGAGCACTGGGTATCTAGTGGGTCCCAAGTTCATTGAAATCACCCTCAGGCCTCGATAAAACAGTCAGTGCTCTGAGGGGCAAGTCTGAGTCAGGCCCAATAATGTGCAGGTTTAGGACCGCCCTGGGTGATGCTGATGCCAGCGGCCCGGGGCCTTGCTTTGAGAAACACTGACATGGATCCTTCAGCCTGGCTACCTGGCAACCCCACAGACCCTCTGAGCTTTGGGTGTCACAGTGATTAAAAACAATAATGAGTGCAAAAGATGTGGCCCATCACAAGGACCTCAAGGACTCCCAGTATATGTTGATCTCGTTCTTGCTCCCTTAAAGACAGGATCACGTAGGTCTTTCAGTGTAAGATACTGGATTTTTTTTGGGGGGGAGGGGTACTGGAATTGAACCCAGGGACATTTTACCTTGGAGCTCCACCCCCAGCCCTTTTTATTTTTTATTTTGAAACAGGGTCTCCTCACTCAGTTGCTGAGGCTGGCCTCAAACCTGTGTTCCTCCTGTCTCAACCTCCCAAGTACTGGGATTACAGGCATGTGCTACCATACCCAGCTGGATTTTTATTATTATTATCCTTGTTCTTCCTCTTACATTCAGCGCTTTAGTTCTTAGCTGTGGTTTCCTTCCAATTGATGTCAGTGAATACTGGGCAGTATTATATCCTCTAAAGCACTCTTTAAGGTCTCTGTGGTATTTAAAATATCTTTTGTTTCCAACATCCTGGAATACTTAACTAACCCTTTTCCAGATCAAATAAAACCCCTCACGTGTTTGTTTATGTGCAGTTTCTCTGGGGCCACAGGAGAGCCCAGTCTTATTGTTGGCACACGGCTGGGCTTCATGCACTCTGCTACCTGGAGGTTAATTGAAAGGAACATCCTGGAAAGAAGAAAGTAACCAAATACAAGGGAACAGAACAGTGCAGCCTCAGGCCCAGCCTGTGTTCCGCTGATGAACACAGACTGCAGAAGCCCAGAAACCTAGCGCCAAGTCTGAGGGAGCCCGGGGAACGGCCAAGACTCTGGGCGTGCTAACCCTGGGCTTTGTTCTCTGGGATCTGTTGCATCTGTCAAAGAAAAATCAAAGCAGAGTAGTACTGATTCAGGACACTTAGAATGGAGTTGAGAAGCCATTGTTCATGAGATCTCAGGTACTCCCGCAGCAGCAGAACATTTGAACTGGACTGTAAATACGCCCACCCCAGGAGTGAGATCACCTGTGACACCTTGTGAACCTTGGTCACTTCTGTACTGAAGTCCCCTCTCCCAACTGCCCAGAGACTGAGCGACACCGGGTGCCTTCCTTGTTGGACAGCTTAATTTGTGCCAGCATCAGTTGTAATTCCTGACTAAGGAGTGATGTAATTCTCAGCCCTTATGTGGTTTAAAGCTAGAAATGCAGTCTCCATTCTGTAAAACCTCAGAGCACAGTGTCAAGATTGTTCGAGTCTGTGTTTCCAGGGGTGCAATCCTAATTAGCCCCAAATAAATATAATTTTCTTTGTTCTCAACTAGGCTGACTTTATTCTAGGTGGACGCACCATTTTTGATGATCTGTTCAAACATCTTTATTTGGCAATAATTTTGAAATTAGAGGAAAAGTTGTAAAAACAGAATTAGAACACGCGTGTGCCTTTTAGTCAAAATGAACTGTTGTTACCATTTCCTAATGGCTTTTACATGGGTGAAAAGACAACCGTGTTAACTGCTGTGTGTGGTGTAGGCAACATTACATAAACACATGCACACACATACAAGTAGTTCTCCCTATCCATGCAGGATACGTTCCAAGACCCCTAGGATGCCTGAAACCTCAGATAGTACCCAACCTGATACATATTCTGTTTTTTCCACACATACATATCTGTGGTAAAGCTAGGCACGATAAGAGATTAACCAAAATAAACATAAAAGAAAACAATTATAACAATAGAATGTAATACAAGCTATGTGAATGTGGTCTCTCTTGAAACAATCAAGACAAATATTCCTATTTTCAGACTGCAATTGAGCACAGATAACTGAAACAGAAAAACAAGCATAACTTCCCATAGGAGGAGAGTAGTATATATGTGTGTGTGTATAATGTATATATTCCAAGCCGTTTGAGAATGTCTTGGACACAGCATGCCACTTTACTCCTAAATATGGATATTCTTTTACACACCATAGTACAGTCATCGACATCAGTGAATTTACCATTAACACAATTCATGGGAGGAGGGGGTACTTGGGATTGAACACAGGGGCTTTCTACCTCAGAGCTACGTCCTCAGCCCTTTTTTATTTTTTATTTTGAAACAGGGTCTCACTAAGTTCCTGAGAGTCTCACTAAGTTGCTGAGGTTGGCCTCAACAGATCCTCCTGCCTCGGTCTTCCAAGTACTGGGATACCAGGTATATGCCACCATGCCTGGCTTAACAAAAGACTTTTATCTAACCATCATCTAGTGTCCCATTTTGTCAATTGGCCCAATAAGAACCATTATTATAGCATCTCCCCATCCGGTAAAGGATTTGGTCCAGGATCACATACTATCTTCTATTATGGCATTATTTATCTCTTTAACAGTGCCTTGGTTTTCCTCCATCCTGACAATTCTGACAGTGGTGAAGACCACGTCCTTCCTCAAGGAAGGGATGGGCTACACTGCCTAGACTGTGTGTGTTGGATGCAGCCTGTGCAGACCCGGCCTGTGCTGCCTGAGGACCCCTTCTCCAGGTCCAGGTGTGGGTCTACTCCTGGTGGCTTAGCTGATTCCATTGCCCATCCAAAACATCCAATTTCTCCACTCTGTGTTACTAGTTTTCCTGTTCTTCTGATAAGAAATCTGCAGAGGAACACGGTAGACCTGCTGCTGTCCTGCTCCTCATCAAAATCTGTCCCACCCATGAGCAGACTGAGCTTCCCCTGATGATTCTTGCCTGAGCTATTCTTTTGTGTGTGTGCGTGTGGTACTGGGGATTGAGCCCAAGTACATTTTACCTCCTAATTACACCCCCAGCCCTATTTTGTTTTATTGTTTTATTTTGAAACAGGGTCTCAGTTGCTGAGGCTGGCCTCAAACCTGTGATCCTTCTGTCTCAGCCTCCCAAGTACTGGCTTGCACCACCATGCCCAGCTTCCTGAGCCATTCTGGACCCCACATACCTTCCGCTGTGACCAGCCCAATCTGGCACCCTCCTGTAGCAAGAGCTGCCCCCCTTTGTTACATGTATCTAATTATTATAACTGGGATTTATTCATTCCAAAATTAATCCTTTTGGAATGGGAATGGTCCAGATTTGGTTAGTGGGGGCCTCTCCTCCAGACTCTGTCGTTGCAACATGTCTTATCATTTCTTTTCTTAGCATTCCCTTATTTTCAGACACAAGACCATATTTCAGACTGGCAGTTTCTTTTCTTACCCAAACTGAGTACCTTTTGGTCTTTTTTACTAGGCCTTGACTCTTCACTTTGGCATTTGTCTCTGCATTGTCCAGTTTTAGCAAGAATCTTGTTGAAGCAGTTTAGCCAGAATCCATGACTCCCCACATCAGTTCACAAATCTAATCAGGTTCCTCTTCCTCTACCACCCTCAGGGGATGCCTGATCACTGTGGCCTGTCTACCACAGGGATCCTGTTGGGTTGGTTTAGCTCAAATCCCCTGACCTCTGATGTTTCCCTGTAGAAATTTTCTGTCCACTGACCCCCAACCTGCTCCTTGGCTGTAAAATCCCATTTATCCTTATAGTAATAAGAATTGAGTACAGTTCCCACCTAGGATGCTGATCCCATTTTTATGCCTAAGACAGGGCAACTTGACACTGTCTACTTTACTTTTTGTGTGTAGAGTTTTCTCTAATAAGGAACTGGAGCTCTAGGATGGAAAGGAACTGGTTGAGTAGGACTTCTTGGTGGTGAGAAACAGACACTCCAAACTGAATGAGCATATGTAAAATGTCAGTGGGTTGACAGAGTCCCAGGGAGTGGAGACAGCCACCCTGGAGCAGGAGGGATGCCTCTGACTCCAGGGACTGCTGTTCCCATGGTGCAGGTAATGAGTCTTCAGTTTCAGGACCCTGTCTTTCCTTCTTTCAATGGGCCACTGTGTTCTCCAGGGGAATGGAACATGGAAGGATGCCCTGGCTTACCTTGCTCAGCTTCTACCATCAGGAATTCTTCTTCAAACACCCTGGGGAAGAGACTCAGCCCTTCCTGGCTTCGCTCGGCTTTCCATCCCTGGATTAACCAATCCATACATACAGGCTCATAATAGAATAGCATGGTTTCTGATCTGACCAAGCAGAAGGCAGAGGAGGAGATCAAGGAGCCCTGGGGACCATCCTGGGCCATCTCCTGCAGACCTGATGATAGTTTGTTTACATCCTGCTCACTATTCTCAGATGCTGCAGGAGAGTTATTTTTTTTTTTCTAAGTGATGTTGGAAGTGAAGCTAAGTGTAAAGTTTCCAATAACTACTAAAATGCATGTGCCTCCCACAGAGCTTCATGGGTAGCAGCAGTGAAGTGCTTCAAATGTCAGCTACCAGCACCTCAGTGTCTCTCCTTCACCTATCTGCCCTGGGACCTTTTGGAGGAAGGGGACTTGGAAAGGGGCCCTAAGTCTCTGTGACCTCAGGCAACTGGCCCACCCTCTTGGATTTTAGACTGGTCTGAAAGTGCTTTCTGCTCCAGTGCCACATGCCTGTAAGGCCTGTGTTCAAGCGGACTTATTATTTTGACAACTTTGGCCTCGTCTTCACACAGACCGTGGCCAATCCATGACTGTTGGTGACCACAGATGGATTGAGAGCCCAGTCATGGGCTAGCATCTTCCCTCCCTGTTACTTAACTCCTGACTCCCTTCTGGCATGCCTTTGACATTCTTCTGGTTTGGACCCAAACTGTGCATCCTGTTTCACTCATCGGATTCCAGATTAGGTGTGTCTACTGCCACAACCAGGAGTGGCCAGCCTCAGGCTGCCAGGCCCCTGTATCCCAAAATGGCAGCTATGGGCCTCATCACCCCAAGACCTGCCAACCACACACAGCCAACTCCATGTCCTCAGACCTCACTGTCACCAACCACTGTGGGCACCACCGCAGCCACTCCACCACCCACCGGCAGAGGAATGGATGAGGCCAGTGCCTTCACCAGGACGAGAGGAACCTACGGAAAGGCGTTTGGAAGTGGGAGCTGGGTTGTAATCAGGACTGGGCGACTCATGTTTTGACTGTATTATGAATGTGTCATGTTTCTAGGAGGACGAGCATGCCTGGAAAGTGGATTTGAGTCTAAACTCTTGATTCCACCATGAGGGATGGGATTAGTGGTTCCCGGGCCATGCCAGAAACACAGCTGTGTAGACAAGCCACAGTGATCTAATCTCCCCAGCTATGAGCTGGCCAGTCCAGCTGTGATGGGGGAGTTCTAGCTCAGTGTGAGAGGGGGCTCGTGTGGAGTGAGAAGACCTGTGAGAGCCTGTGGACACTGGAGGTGGGGAAGAAGAGAAAGAACTGTCTCAGGAGGTCACAGTGTGTGCAGGCAGGGTGTACAGGTGTGTGTAGGAAGTGATCCTTCCTGTCCTGAGGAAGGGGAGAAGGGGAAGTGGGGAAGATGACCTGAGAGCTAAACCAAATGAAAAAGAGGCAGTGTCATGGGGGAAACAAAACACAGCAGAAAAGAAGAAAGGAAGCAAGCCATGGTTCATTTCCAGAAAAAGAGCTAATAAAAGAAATAGTCAAATCTGCACGTCTTAAAAGATTTGGTTACTTTCAAGAAGGGATTAGAGAGCTGTTGAGTCCTCATCTTGACCAGATTGCTCCTGATGGAGAGCGTGACAAGGTTACGTCCCCTCCCCACCACCTGATTTCTTGAGGCTCAGTGAGGAGTGTTCTAGGGGAAATTTCACTCACTCACTTTTCGTGTTTCCCACACACATTATTCCAATTGTGATTGTCATTCATTGTGAAATGGGTTGCTGTCCTGGTCCCTCTCCTCTCTTTCTCCTTCCCTCTTGTCACTCTTTTCTCTCCTGGACAGATTTACAGGGTGGACATCTGAAAGCAAAGATGTCTTTCATTTTGTTTTGGGACAGTAGAAAAATCAATAAGGTGATATTGAAAGGATATTTTTCCAATTATTTTGAGACAAAAAATTTAAAACAAGACTCCAAGAAAAAAAAGCAACTGAAATTTTTAGACAACAAGCTTCAAACGCTCATATTTTCTTATATTACTTCATATCAAAACTAAACTGAACATCCAATTGAGAATGATAGAGCATGTAAATTCAATAAATTGGCTATTAATCACTCTAAATACAAATAATCCAACAAAAGTAGACACTATGGAAGGTATAGAATGAATTGTGATAGTTTCTAAATGACTCAAGTGAACTGGTTTACAAAGTGCAAGATTTGGTCCAAAGGTTAGAAACTAACTCCTGTAAAATTAGCATATTCTGTTTTAATAGATGAGCACAGCAAGTCATAGGAGGTCTGTGTGCTGTCCTGCAGAACTCACCTTCCCCTCCATCTTTGTGCTCATACTGGATCCACGGTATTGTTGATCAAGATACTGAAGAGTTGGCGCACGCTTGTAATCCCAGTACTTGGGAGGCAGAGACCGGAGGATCTGGGTTCCCGGCCAGCCTCAGCTACTTAGTGAGGCCCTCTGCAACTTCGTGAGACCCGGTTTCAAAATAAAGTATAAAAAATAGGGCTGGGGGTGTAGCTCGGAGGTAAAACGCCCCTGGGTTCAATCCCCGGTACCGCAAAAAAAAAAA
>PVJS01009694.1:0-49732 GCA_004027185.1 Glis glis
AAAAAAAAAAAAAAAAAAAAAAAACAATTCTACAGCATGAATTGGACATTGACGAAATCTCAGCCAGTCTTAAAAGAGCAAACCTAAGAATAACAGGCATAGAAGAGGGAATAGAAGCTGAACCAAAGGAATCAATAATCTTTTTAGAGAGGTAATATAAGAAAATTTTCCAAATATAGAAAAAGAGGTCGACATGCAGGTACAGGAAGCAAATAAAACCCCTAATATACAAGATCAGAGAAGAGGTTCACCACGCCACATAATAATAAAACTGACTAATGCAGAGGCCAAGGAGAGAATCCTAAAGGCAATGAGAGTAAAAGACCAAGTAACATTCAGAGGCAAACCAATAAGAATCACTTCCAAATTTCCAAACCAAGTCATGAAAGCCAGAAGGGACTGAAGGAACATATTCCAAACTCTGAAAGAAAACAACTTCTAGCCAAGATTTATCTACCCAGCAAAGATATCTATCAAATTTGACAGGGAAATAAAAACCTCCCACAACAAACAGAAGCTGACTTTATATTTTCCAAACCACCACTAGAGAAAATACTCAAAGAGATTAATTACAAAGAAGAAATGATAAAGAAACACCAGAACCAAAGAAAAAAGATTTCCATAAAACAAACAACTAGGAAAAGAACAAAACTACCTCAAACAGAAATTAAATCTCAAAATGTTAGGAATTAAAACCCATCCCTCAATAATCATGATGAATATAAATGGCCTCACCTCCCCAATCAAAAGACATAAGGTGGCAAAATGAATTAAAAATCACCATCCACCTATATGCTGCCTGCAAGAAACACACCTTACAAGTAAAGATACTCACAAACTAAAGGTGAAAGGATGGAGCAAGGTAATCCACGCTAATGGAACTCAAAAACAAGCAGGAGTAGCAACTATGATATCAGACAAATTAGACTTCAAACCTAAACTTATCAGAAGAGACAAAGCAGGTCATTTCTTACTGGTAAAAGGAACAATCCACCAAGAGGATATAATGATAGTCAACATGTATGCTCCAAACATAGATGCAACCACTTTCATAAAAGAAACTCTTCATGACATTAAGTCACACATAGACCACAATACAATAATATTGGGAGACTTCAACACCCCTCTCACACCACTAGATCAATCTTCAAGACAAAAGGTCTGTAAAGATGCCTCAGACGTAAGGAATACCATAAACCAAATAAACCTACTACACATACAGAATATTTCACCCAACTGCAGCTGAATTCACATTTTCTTCAGCTGCTCATGAAACATTCTCTAAAATAGACCATATCCTAGGCCACAAAGTGAGTACTAGCAAGTTCAAAAAATGTGATATAGTCCCCTGCATCTTTTCAGACCATAATGGAATGAAACTAGAAATCAACTATAAGAAGACCCAGAGAAACCTCATAAACATGTGGAGACTGAACACCACACAGCTGAATGAGGAATAGGTCACAGAAGCAATAAGGGGAGAAATTTAAAAATACCTAGAAACAAACAAAAACAGAGGGGCAACATATCAAAATCTCTGGGACACCCTGAAGGTAGTATTAAGAGGAAAATTCATAGCACTGAGTGCTCACATAAGAAGAACAGAAAATCACCAAATAAATAACCTAATGACACAACTCAAAGCCATTGAAAAACAGAAACAGTCTAGCCCCAAAGCCAATAGAAGGCAGAAAATTATTAAAATCAGTGCAGAAATCAATAAAGTAGAGAATTTAAAAAAAATACAAAAATCAACAAAACCAAAAGCTGGTTCCTTGAAAAAATAAAGAAGACAGATAAACCACTAGCCCATCTAACCAAAAGAAAGACAGAATCAACCCAAATTACTAAAATAAGAGATGAAAAAGGTGATATTACCACTGACAGCATGAAAATGCAGAGGATTATCAGAAACTACTTTGAAAAACTGTACTCCAACAAAATGGAAAACCTAGAAGAAATTGACAAATTTCTAGACATGTACAACCTTCCTAAGTTGAATCAAGAAGATATAGAAAATTTAAATCAACCTATAGCAATCAAAGACATCAAACCAGCAATAAAGAGCCTACCATCAAAAAGAAGCCCAGGTCCAGATGGTCTCCCAGGTGCATTTTATAAAACCTTTATAGAAGAACTAATCCCAATACTCCTCAATCTATTCGGTGAAATAGAAAGAAACAGGATTCTCCCAAATACATTCTATGAAGCCAACATCTCATTAATACCAAAACCAAATAAAGACAGCTCAAGAAAAGAAAACTACAGACAATTATCATTGATGAATTTAGACGCAAAACTTCTAAACAAAATACTAGCAATGCGCATTCAAAACCACATCACGAAAATCATACAGCATGACCAAGTCAGGTTCATCCCAGGGATGCAAGGCTGGTTCAAAATACAAAAAACATTCCACGTAATCCACCACCTAAAGAGAACTAAAGACAAAAATCATATGGTCATTTCAATAGATGCTGAAAAAGCATTTGACAAAATCTAACACCCATTCATGACAAGAATACTGCAGAGTATCGGAATAGAAGGAACATCATAAAGGCAATATACAATAGGCCCACAGCCAACATCAGGTTGAATGGGGAAAAACTACGAGAGTTCCCCTTAAAAACAGGAACAAGACAAGGATGTCCACTGTCACCACTCCTTTTCAATATAGTACTAGAGACTCTAGCCAAAGCAATAAGTTAAGAAAAGGAAATCAAAGGAGTACAAATAGGAAAAGAAGAAATGAAACGATCTCTATTTGTAGATGACATGATATTATACTTAGAAGACCAAAAAAACTCAACCAAAAGGCTTATAGAACTGATCAACAAAATCAGCAAAGTGTCTGGATACAAAAATCAATCTTAAAAAAATCAAAAGATTTTCTATATGCCAACCATAAATCCACTGAAAATGAAATCCAGAAAACATTTCCACTCCCGATATCCCCCAAAACAATAAAATACTTAGGAATAAAGCTAACCAAGGAGGTAAAAGACCTCTACAAGGAAAATTATAAAACATTGAAAAAGTAAATTGAAGATCTTAGAAAATGGAAAGACCTCCCATGCTCTTGGATAGGCAGAATAAATATCATCAAAATGGCCATCTTCCAAAAGTGATCTATAGATTCAATGCAATACCCATTAAATTACCAAGCTCATTCTTCACAGACATAGAAAAGTCAGTCCTTAAATTCATTTGGAACAACAAAAAAACCCAGAATAACCAAAGTAGTTCTCTGCAACAAGAACCATGCAGGAGGCATCACAATACCTGACTTCAAACTATACTACAAAGCCATAGTAATAAAAACAGCATAGTATTGGCAGAAAAGCAGGCACAAAGACCAATGGAGCAGAATAGAAGACTCAGAAACAAATCTGCACACTTAAAGCCAATTGATTTTTGACAAAGGAGCCAAAAACAGTGTAACTGGAAAAAAGATAGCCTCTTAAAAAAATGGTGCTGGCAAAACTGGTTAACCACATACAGAAAATTTGAAATAAACCCCACTTTCTCACCCTGCACAAGAGTCAATTCAAGATGGATCAAAGACCTGGAAATTAGACCAGAGACCTTTCAGCTACTTGAAGAGGGCATAGGTCCAACTCTTTAGCACATAGGCCAGGCAAAAACTTCTTCAACAAGACCCCAAAGGCACAAGATGTTAAAAAGAGGATCAATATGTGGGATTGCATTAAACTGAAGAACCTCTGCACAGTAAAGGAAACTATCAAGAACCTCAACAGAGACCCGACAGAATGGGAGATTTTTGCCAGCTACTCCTCTGATGGAGGACTAATATCTAGAATACACAGAAAACTCAAGAAACTCACCGCTAAAAACACAAACAACCCAATCAAAAAATGGGCAAGTGAACTAAATAGGTACTTCACTAAAGAAGAAATACAAATGGTCAATAAATGTATGAAAAAATGTTCAGCATCATTAGGAATCAGAGAGATGCCAATCAAAACTACCCTGAAATTTCACCTAACCCCAATTAGAATGGCAATCATTAAAAACACAAACAATATCACATGCTGGAGAGGATGTGGAGAAGTAGGAACCCTAATACACTGTTGGTGGGATTGCAAATTAGTGCAACCACTTTGGAAAACAGTGTGGAAGATCCTCAGAAGACTGGGAATGAACCTACCTTATGACCTAGCAATACCACTTCTATATATCTACCCAAAAGAATGGAAACCAAATTACCAGACTAATGCATGCATATCTATGTTTATAACTGCACAATTCACAATTGCCAAACTATGGAACCAGCCAAGATGCCCATCAACAGATGAATGGATTACAAAACTATGGGATATGTACACAATGGAATTTTATGCAGCCATTAAGAAGAACAAAATTACTTAATTTGCAGGGAAATGGATGGAATTAGATAACATTATGCTTAGTGAGATAAGTCAGTCACAAAAAGTGAAAAGTCGAATGCTGTCCCTAATATGTGGAAGCTAGGTAGAATAGGGCGTAGGAGGAACTCCAAACAAAGATGGAGAAAACCTCAGATGAGCAAAGAACTAACTCAGGGAGATGGAAGGGTGGAAGAGGGAAACATCCTAATGCATAGCATTTACATATGCAAATATATCAAAATCAACTACTATGCTGAGCATGAGAAGGAGGGAAGGGAGTGGGAATGGGGGTGGGAATTGGGAGAGGACTAATTGACTGTTGTGTGCATGTATACTTCTACCACCCTGAAACCCATCAAGATGTATGATTACAGTGCACCAATAAATAAATAAAAAGCAAGTTACATGCATCCAATATACGATGGCAAGGTATAAACATTTGCATTCCCTAAGGGAGTAATAGAGCCATAGAAAGAAGGGATGGACCAAAACAGTAATGAAAGCCTGCAGGGCAAGCATTTGTTCTTACAGCTCCACTTCTGGCATCTAGGGCACATGGTGGTGAGAAGTGGGCTCCAAGGGGCCTTGGCAGCCCTGCCCCTGTGGCCTGGCTGATTGCAATGGCCGGGTTACTGCCTCTTCCAGCCTGGCTCCATGACTCCCAACTAGCAGTCTTTCCTTGTGGTCCTTCCACATTTCTGGTGTTTCTAAATCTCAGGGGTATTTCTTGCAACCATGGCTTCACCCTCACAGCTCTACACAGTATCCCATTTGGGCCTGCCTGCAGGAATTCCAACCCTGCCACATATTGCCTGGCTTCCCAGGCCTTCCTCTGAAATCTGGGAGAAGCCTCCATTACCTCCTTTTTCTAGCAAAGCCAGCATTATGTGGACTCCTAGATTGGCCAACAACAGAAAAGGTAGTCATGCCCTCCTTAATCATTCCCCCTGGGGTCTTTTTAATCATAGTCTCTGGCCTGCTACATCCAGGCTGCCATTGGCCCCAAGTCCAACTGGGCAGCCCCTGGCCCCAAACTCATCATATTTCCTCTCACAAACCAGTTCCAAAGAGTCACAATCCACATGGTCAGACTTAGATATAGCAGCAATCCCACTTCTCTGGTACCACTTTTTGTTCCAGTTAGCATTCTTGCAGCTATAATCTAAAAGATTGACCATGTGACTTAGAGAAAAGAAGACTTATTTTCTTATGGTTTCTGGTTCAGTCCATGTGAGGCTGGGGACCACAGATCTCAGGGCATGGTGGCGGAGGCAGAGGGAGAGTACATGGGCTATGTTTCTCACATCACAGAGGCCAGAAGCAAGAGAGAGCCATGGGAGGAGGAACCAACCATTTATATAATCTCCAAGGCCACACCCCCAGGGACCACCTCCTCTAGCCACACCCTACCAGCCTACCAGGTACCACCCAGGTAAATCCATTACAATGGATTTATCCACTTCTGGGATTACAAACCTGGTGACTCAATTACATCAACTCCAAAAATGAATAAATAAGATCTTTAGGGGACACTTTACATCTAACTATAACAGCTGCCCTCATCAGAGACACAAAACAAAGGGGTCACTCAGTCTTGGACTGGGACCTCCAAAATCATGAGCCAAAATAAAACTTTTCTCATTAAAATTAATTGCATCAGTTATTTCATTATAGTGATACAATGCTGACTATTATAACTATAACCCATTAATCCATGAATAGACTAATCCATTAATGGGGACAGATGACTCATGACCAATCACCTCCTAAAGGCCCTACCTCCAAATTCAACTAATATTTATATTTGGGAATTAAGTTTCTCACATATGAAATTTGGGTGAAACATTCAAACCATAGCAATGAATAAAGAACTTGTTGCTTATGATCTTTTGAGTTACATTACTGTCACACACAATAGGACATGATATGATTTTCTAAAACATTGCATTCTTTTTATTTTGACATAAATTTATAAGCTATATAGAATTATTTTTATATCATATGAAATAGGATTGGTAGAGGTGTTTTTTGTTGTTTTGTTTTTGTTTTTATTGGTGCATTGTAATCATACATCTTGATGGGTTTCAGGGTGGTAGAAGTATACATGCACACATGGGTCAATTAGCCCTCCCCCAATTCCCTCCCCCTTCCCTCCTTCTCATGCTCAGCATAGTAGTTGACTTTGATAAGTTTGTATATGTACATCCCGTGCATTAGGGAATGTTTTTAATATATAATAGTTCAAAACCATTATTACCATGACCCCACTGCTTATAGTGTTACATTTGTTGAATGTCTAGTGTTTATATGCACAAGTCTACTTCTCAGCTTCCTTATCCAATCTGCGGGTCTAATTGGCCCATCTTATGTTAATGCCACATTGTCTTAATTATAGGCTTATAAACACTCTTGATATTAGCTAGAGGAAGCTCTTCCATCCTGCTCTTCCTCAAACTTATCTAGGATATTATTTTTCTATTCTCATTTTCTTAATTTCAAAATAACTCTTCTGGTATATAAATAATATAATTGTTATGATCATAACCTTTTGCATACTACACAATTACCTATAGAAGTAACTTATTACACCATGTAGGAATTGCTTGAAATTCCACAAAAGAAGCAGGAGAAGTTCCACAGTGTAACATTTTGACATTGGCAAAAAGAGCACTGGAGATTTTTTGTATATCTTCCCACAGAGCGGGATTTTTAGTGCATAGGTGGGGTAATGATTCAGATCCTTTATTGTTTTAATGCACAAATATTAGGTCCCTCTGATAATGTATTTCTAAAGTAATCTCTTCATTTGGCTGAGGTAGAGGATACAGTCATCAGGGAAGGCTTGTGCCAATAGGGTCATAAATAGAGCTACCTTGGTGAATTCACCAACACCCATGTTAATCCTATGAAGTGTCCACAAAAGAATGGTTTATAATCCAAAATTGCCTTCATGGGTGTTTTGTTGGCCTGTACAATATTTTGATTTTTCATATTTTTAATCAAATCAATTTCCAACATTGAAAAAGTGGGGTACAGATTCTGGGTTTTCCACTTCTTTAGGCAAAGCAGAAGCTCTGGTATCAGTGTCTTCATTCCTGTAGCATAGCTCTTCAGGAGCTAAGTAGTGAGTGCTCCCTCCATATGAAATCTGTGGTCATTGGTCTATCTCAGTTTCTGCTACTCCTCATGGCCTACACCTTGCCTGCTCACTCATTTACATCCTCCTCTTGGCCTCTCTAAAATATTGTCTTTAAGAATATGTCCTAGAGGAGAAACAATTAAATATTTTTATTCTCCAGACTCCTTCACAACCTTAAAAAGTATTATGGATCCCTAAGAGGTTTTGTTTCTATAAGTTATATCTTCTGATAATTTATGATATTAAAAATTAAAATGAAAAATGTTTCATTATATCCACTACATGTTAACATAAATAACATATTTTTATGAAAATTAACTATTCCAAAAGCAGTAAAAAAAAGTGAGTAGAATGGCATTATTTTACACGTTTGCAAATCTCTCAATGTCTGCTTAAGAAAAGATTTCATATCTGCTTTTTCATACAATATGTTTTGATATATTGTTTGCATTGAATGATATGCAGAAAGTTTCACCTCACCTAGATATGTAGTTAGACAGAAAGAATAGGATTTTATTAGCCTTACCGATAATTTTGAATGTTTTTATTTAATAGTACATTCAAGTTGAGAAGTATTAGATTTTACAGATTAGCTACAATGAAAAAGCTAAAACTATACTAATAACTTTTCATATTCTGTCAGATTAAGTTCCACTGATATATCTTGCAATTTCAATGGATCTTTTACCCATGCATGATTTGTAACATCATGTATTGGTTATTTGGAAAATAGCATCAACTAATCTTTATTAATCTTCCAAAAGTTGAAATAACTTATTATGAAACATTTAGTGTAACATATTAAACAACATGTGTTCATAAAATTACTGATCTCATTAGGAAAGTCTGGCTGATAAAAGTTCTCCAAAACTGTAAATTTCATTCCAAAGCTCAAGTTTTACCATTGGTATTAATCAAACACTGTCAGCTGTTTTAATGGAACATTGTCAGCTATTTTCCTTACAACTATAAACTCACTTTATTAAATTTCAAAACTATATCTGAAAAATGCCCCAAGTATGATTGACCACAGTTTGCCTCCTAATCTTTATTTTGAGTAAAAAGGATGTTTTGTGAAAAAAAGTAGCTAGTTCAGGCTACAACTCAAACTGCAAAAGTGTTTTTCCTCAGGGACACCCTATACTTCAATATGCTACAGATTTGCTGTAGAGGTACTTCCCATTTTGTTGCTCAAAGATTTGATAAAGTTAATAAACTTTACTACTTCACAAAAAATATTTTTTATGGAAAACTATGTTTTATAAGTGTATAAAGTACAGAATACAGCACAGCACTATTTCAAGCCACTGTTGATTCTTACCAAAGTGTCCATAGTTTCTGCCATTTTTGCTTTTGCATTTTAATTCAAAACCAATACAGTAAGAAGTTAAAATAATATCTTCATGTTACTATTAAAGTATATTTAACTTCATGGATCCACTTGAACGGGTCGAAGATCGCAAAGGTTGTCTGACTTTTTGGGAACTGCTGGCTTAGATCATCTGTTCCCACTCCCAGGAAACCAGAAATTAGACTTTGAAATAGTGACTAAAGGTGATTGATCCATTACAACCAAATTTATTATAAGCCATAAAGTCAATGAATTAATTGCTAAGGGAAGGCATTCTTTTTTGAGTCAATCATTTAGTTCAATTATCATATTTAGAACACTTCTTTATTTATCTGTAAAAATAATTTTTATCACAATGTGTCTTGGCGATGCTGGAGTCAGAGCAAAGATTGATGAGTAATTTCAAGAATCATCTTTTTTAAGCCATAGCAAAGCTTGACTAATCTGCTCTACCTAAAATAGAGTATACCTCTCCAGGGACATATTTGTTTCTGCTAAAACTAGTGCAGGATAAAGGGAGCAACTTGGGCTCTGGGGCTTCCCTTTTCCAACCTTGACTGGTAATCTGAATAGTCATCCACAAGGAATTCAAATGCTTGCTCCAGCCAACTCTGCCACAATCACATTCCAGTTCCACTTCTATGCGACTAAAGCCATATCTCCAGCATTTGAACATTCACTGTTACTAGACTCTCCTGTTAAATATTTTCAGTCTCCTTGTTGACTCCCACAAATATCTAATTATCTCTCATATGTGGATTTGATCAGATTCATACTGGAGCAACCATGCGTTATTGCTGTTTTCTCTCTCCTTTTTCAGTTCCTTCAGAGCCAATCTATGGTGCATTGTCTCAACCATCGTAGGAGATGTATCACATTCCTTACAATTCATCTGTTCCAATCATCAGAATTTTGCCAGCTATTTGTGGTGAGAAACCATCTGCAAAGTCTCTTTTCTTGTGCAGTATGTCCCCCATTGAATAAACTGAGAATTGTCACTCCCGTCAAATGAAGCCATATCCTCTTTCAATTTGCAGTTCACCTACTCGGTGTGTCTGCTATTTTCACTTGAAAATTAAAATTCTAACTTGATGTTTGTAGAAATGGAAAACAACAGTAAATATTAAAGGGATATTTAAATAAAAATAACTTTAAAATTCAGCATCCATCATAAAAATAATAAGTAATTCCATGAATAAAAAGATGTTGGTAAATTGCTAACTATAAGAAAATATGATCTAGGAGATTAGACAATCAACAGAATTGCCAGGCATATTTTATTGTGGGATCAACCAGGTTAATAATTAAAAGTATTCATATTATGCTAATTTCACTGGGCAGTTAAGAGAAAGAACATTCAGAGTGTAGAATTAGGGTTTTCATAGAAAAGAAAACAAAAAGAAATCACAGCAAACTGGAATTCAAGCTGAAAAAATAGCATGAAATATTCCTAGTGTTCCGCAAAGATAGACAAAACAGTTTGATAAAATAAGGGGGATGCAGGTATGAGGACTAAAGATTCTGGTAGAAGAAAAGTTTTGTACAAATTCAGATAAAAAGAGACAGATTGACAAACAGCAACACACAAACATAACTGAAGTCATCCATGAAATTAATCTTTACCTACTGTCAAAATAGAAAAATGATACTTTGTAGTAAAATCATACCTTCCATTTTATAAACCACTTTACTTAATTTTCTCATTGTAGCCTATTAAGAAATCTGTTGGGGGAAATATCCCCATTTTATGTGTGTGTGTGTGGGGGGGGAAACCTAAGGGGCTAGATTATTTTTCTAAGGTCTTCCAGGAATTTAAAGGGTCAGAACTCATTGGTTTTTCAGATCCAATACTATTTGCTAAGGTAAGTATTATAAATGTATCCCAAATTTCTCCTTCTAACCCAGACTTAGCCATCCATTTCCTTTCCTTCTGCTTCTGGAAATAACACTGTGGGAGAAACTTGCATTACCATGGTGATTGGCTGCGGTACAAATTTGTGATTTCTAACCTCAGCTGGGCCTTCCGCTCCACACTCGTTTTACTCATCACTAGCTGGCACCGTTTCCCCTTCCTCAACACATAAACCATGACAATGACCACTTCCTACCACGCTGGCACCCTGATCCTCTACCTGTCCCACTTTCAACAAACTACCCTCTGTTCAACAGGGACAATGGATGCCATTTGATATAAATTCCTCCTCCAATAAAAATTTAGTTATTTTTTCCCTCTCCTTGCATCCTTGTTTCAGCTTTCTTCAAAGGAAGAAACCTTGCTGCTCTTTCATCTATGCTCTGATCTTCAATTTCCAAATGTATTTCTTTAAGTAACTCCTTTTTTATAGTTACCTTTCTTACAAGAATTTTTACATTTTTTCCACCTTAGCATAATCTCTTCCTGCACTTTGAAGGAAGGCAACTCAGCTGTCATCTCATTTCTCTCCCTCCTTTTACCACCATTCTTGTTGGAAACTAAAGGACACTCTCTGGCAGCTTCCTCACCTATCACTCACATCTGGTCCAGAGCACTGGACCTAGTAGTACTTTGGCAAATGTTTCTCAAATCAATAAATGAGTAAGTGAATGAACTTCTACTTTTAGTCTCCCTAAAACTGTTCATGAGCATAGACTCTCAACTTTGAGAGAAGTAGTTGGAAAACTACTTGCAGATCACAGGTTCAAGGACAGCTTCAGCAACTTAGAAAGGTTCTCAGCAACTTGGTGAGACCCTGTATCAAAATAAAAAATAAAATAGGGGTGAAGGTATAACTCAGGGGTAGAATGCCCTTGGCTTCAATCCCTAGCATGAAAGGAAGGAAGGAAGGAAGGAAGGAAGGAAGGAAGGAAGGAAGGAAGGAAGGAAGGAAGGAGAGAGAGAACTACTATGCAGCTGAAAGGGATTTCTTACATGGAAGAAGTGTCATTTACAGTTTTACAAACTTGGTTTCTCTAACTGTTCATATTCTGCATGGCTTTCTTCCTTCAAGTCTCTTTCAACTTCCACCACTTTTCCCACTTCAAATGAGAACTTCTATTCTATACTGATTGCACTGCACTATATCATTGCATTATGTACCACTGTGTAACAAACCACCTGAAGCTCAGTGGCTCAGCAGTCCTTGCATGGACAGGGCAGTCCTTGCATGGTCCAGGCTTCCTCATAAAATGGTGGTAGCCTCAGGGTGGCTGGACATTCGACCTTGCAGTTGCTTCCTTCCTAGCAAGTGAGGGTTCCAGAGCTGCTAAAGCTGGGCTGCAAGGCATTTCCTGACCTAGACCTGTAGGATGTACAGCAACACATAGGCCATATTATTTTGGTTACAAGTGAATTACGAGGCCAGTCAAGGGAAGGAAATCATTACGAGATCACAAATACTGGGAGACATAGTTCATTGTGCGATTATGCTACATGTGAAGGCTAGCTACTACATATTCTTAATTGTTCATGCATATATCTGCTAAATTTAGTTTTCAAAGATATAAATTATGTATTTAAGTGCCTACCAAATACTAAAATACTTATTGACAAAGTCAATATAAGTCAGTCATACACCAAAAATGCAAGTAAATCAATTTATGTAAAACCCATTTCTAGAGGTTTAGGCCATTTTAACTAAAGATGAAATTTTATTACATATATAAAGCAACACTTTAACATGCATTACACTAACCTTGTGCCCAGCATTGTGCTTGTCTCTAAACCTAGGGTTGACTTAAGAATGAATTAAAATACAAATCAATCACATTTATGTATACGCTTCTGTGGATGAATAAAATTATATTTATAATTAAAACTCATCCAGAACTTCAATTTCATAAATGAAAATTTGTTGCCAAAATTATAGCAGAATTCAAAGGCAAAAACCTTACAGTTTGGATAGGTAGTTAGAAAGAGGAAGAAAGGAAGGAAAGGAGGAGAAAGAGAGGGAGAGAGGGAGGGAAGGAAGGAGGGAGAGACCGAGGGAGGGAGGGAGGGAGGGAGGGAGAAAGAAAGAAGGAAGGAAGGAAGGAAGGAAGGAAGGAAGGAAGGAAGGAAGGAAGGAAAGAAGGAAGGAAGGAAGGAAGGGGCAAACATATGCTTATTCCTCCAGAAAACCTACTCTGTATATTTACAAACTAATTATTTAGCAAAGATGCTTAAACCTGTCAAAATTTTAGTCCATTTATCGAAAAAAATTACAGAGCTTTCAAGTTTTAAGACAACTAAAATGATAACACAAAATTAACCAAAACACTAACCTGAAGAACTTTGTAAGTTGCATCATAATAAACTATTAAACATCAATAGCATTTAAAGACTCATATGACTACACCATTGGCATGTTTCCAATATGTACAGTAAGCGAAAACTCAAACCACATTACATTGTATGTTTTATAAATGTGTTACTTACATGAAATGACATTCTCAGAAAGCATTTCCATTTGGCTTTGAAATATTATTATTTCAAAGCTGAAAAGCCTGAGTATAATGTTATATAAGAAACACCAGATGGTAACCATATCATGCTATAATGAAATTTGCAAATGGAAACTGGAGAGGGAAATAATATTCCCAGTGGTTGATATGCTGAAATAATTGTTTTGCTAAAGAGACAAAAATTAAATCCAATCTGTATATTAAAGCTGAAATGCACCATAGCAGTACTTCACAAAATAATAATGGTTTAGACTTATATTAAAAGGTGAAGATTAAAGTGCAATTTGCTAAATATCTTACAATAATCCTAAAATTGAAATGCCATTCAAGAAAATTAAACGTCAATAACTATTTTCTTCTGTCATCCCCGTTCTCCATAAAAATAACATGTTTAAATCTACATTTCCCAGTTTCATCACCAAAGCATTTCCTCATTGTATTTACTTTCTGATGTGCCCTTCTTTTCCTCAGTTCTTTCAGTCTGTCTCTTTCATTTTTAAATGGTCCACATAGTTACTCTATCCTTTCAGATTTCCAACAACTCCTTCCTGCCACAAGTTTGAAAAGTTCAATAAGTTAATAGATTCCCCCTTAGCCAAATCAAACTCCCTTTGCATTAAACATTAAATCATTGAAAAGTGAAACCTCAAGATCGACTTTACTCAACCTAATTTAAATGGCTTATAAGACAGTACCTTTGACAGCTTGTCACATAATACAAGTTAATAAAATGATAATTAAAATAATAGAGGTAAAATTAAAGCTTGGAATTTTCATTTTGAAAAGTCACACATGGTCCTTTTACATAAAATTAGTATGTTATCACCAGAAACACACACAACATATTCATTGACTATTTCAATGAATTGAAAATTTCAATGAACATTTCCTACTGATGTTGGCATATTGTCTCCAAATGTATGTTTAGTCTTGATTATTGATTTTAAATACTTTTCTATTTTTTATCAGGCTGTAATCAAATATTCCTACTAGTACTCTTAGTAATAACTTTCAGTAGAAGTTGTAATAAACTCATATACCAAAATTATTTATATGCATATGCCCCTCTATCATGTCTTTACAACAGAACTTGCTAGGTTTTTATTTTTCACTTTTACTAGAGACACAACTAGCCAGATAGTAAATGTAATAATTTTACTGAATACCCACTAACCTGAAAGTGGAATTTATGAGTTTATTAATATTATGGAATTCATTTTATTTGAAAGAAAAATCTCTTGGCAAATTATGGAGCATCACCCAGTGATAAGCTCAACTCTATCATATTTACAATATCTCAATTCCTAATGCTCTGGGCACCCTTAAGTTGGATGAGAAGGAAATCTAACATTTTCTCATAATCTTCAGGCTCCGAGAGGAATGGAAGAAGAAGATTCTTATATGTAATTATAGCTCTGGGAAGTGAGACCATAGCTGTACATTAGAGCCAGTGGTCTGCCAGCCTTCTGCTCTGTTGACCTAGTTGGTCTGTAGCCAACCCTGCTGCTTCTATTCTCTGGACAACTCACATGTGGTATTCTTCTCCTTCTATGACCAATAATAAAGAGGTTGTCTCCTCTTCCCATTGTCATCTCTTTTCAAGAGGTCCCCCAGACATTAGGAGTCCGGTAACACAGTTCTGTCCTTTAACATGGAGGAGATTGGAGGAGTTGGACCAAAGATGTTCGGCGTGGCCAGTGCTCAAAAAAACTTAAGTCAATAAACAATTGAGGCCTCTAATTAGGGCATCTGCCCTTGATTCATCCAATCTGCCTCCTAACCCTATATTGTCACATACTTCTCCTTCCTCCTGGAGCCTTGTGATACCCCTCTGGCAGGTTAGTGATGCCTGGCAGAGAGCCAACTGTCAAAGTGAAACACATTGGCTGTAGAGTCATCAAGTGTCACTCAGACATCTCTTTGTTTTTTAAGTTGGAATATTCAACAACAAGATCATCACCCAACCATCTAACACTACACAGCCTAAATTTTACTTGACAGAAAATGCAGAGTATTCAGAGCTTAGCCCTTTGCGGTTCTTAGAGTCACTTTCATTTTCGTATGCAGCATTTCACTGCCTATATAAGCTAGTTAGTAAACATTGGTTCTTTTCGAGCTGGGTATGCAATTCCTCTTTTATATTAGAAATCTTTTGATAGTCAGAAGTATTACAGTCTTAGACTGTAATTTAGTTAAATGAATTTGAAATTCAATACTGCCTTTAGAAGCTAGGGAAATGAAATAATACCCCTAAAATGATGGTTAAGCATAGTAATGAAGAAACTTGGCATCATTAAAGAACTATTCAGAAATCTAAGATTGAGATGGAAAATGATGTAAAACTAACAAGTTGGCTAGGGAGTGTGGGTAATGGGTTCATTGTGAAGGAAAGTGGTTTATCTCAGGGGTTCAGAGGTTCTCATTAAAACAAACATATCTGATATCCTTTAGTGGTTACCAGTGAAAATTTTAAAATAAGAGGGATGAGAGTATTACTTATTATCATGTGTTCTTAAAATCTAAAATTATATCTGAAAATGAAAGAAGCTTCTACTGGAGCAACTATAAATGTAGCATTCATCCAATCATAAAAAGCAATTAATTGAGAGTAAACATATTTTAACAATTCTACTATTTATTTCATATAATTATATTAACATAAATACTACTAATAACTAATTATGTATACCAGCAATATCCACAACTTATACAGTTTGACTTATTCAACACAGGAAATGTCAATGTGTACATGAATAAATGACTATCATTAAAGATACAGAAATATTATGGGAACACAAATGGTAAAGTGAGTTTGTATTTATTTAGCCCCTTCTGCTGAGTGTTGATGCTTTATGTAGTCTAACATGTTTGATTTTTCATGCTTGTTTTTGTCCTTATTATTAAAAGATTCATTTTAAAGTTTAAAAGATAAGTGAGGCTCATAAAGTTAAGCAACTTCCCCAGGTCACATACTTTATACATGGAAGGACCTGCCCAATTCTAGACCCATATTTATTCCTTCTCCATGTTCTACCTCATGATTCCAATTGGAGTGAAAAGAGAAAATTTATTCTCACAATAGCTCTTGTATTCAAATAGTCTGGTGCCTCCTGGAACTACCCTGTATTTTAGTTCTTACCTGGAATAGTGATGATCATTTGACCTTCACACCTTAACACTGATAGTGTTTTATCCTGTTCCCTTTCCCTTCTTGCCCCCTTCTTCTATCTAATAGATTTATACAACATATGGATGTATTGAATGACACTCATACACACAATCATACCCATCAAATAAATTATCTGAACAACACAAGACAATCTTCTGATAGTTGTCAGCCATAAAAGTCATATAAAAATATCATCTTTGGATCAATCAGATTAGTTTATTCAGAGATCTATTATTAGAAAAATAGCCTTCTCATTATCAGCTTGACATATCACATTTTTTTCATAATTATGAACAATTCATAATTGCACTCTAGTTTTTCAACATTAGATTTTGTTACATTGCCTATTATTATCTATATACTAGTAAAAACTATAATAATTCAGTACATGTTTAAATGTTTCATGTCCAGCTGTTTTCATTAGATTGTTAGTATGAGTCAGGGTATTATTAAGGAGATAGAAAACATTCTAGTTCTCTGAACAGAGATTTTAGTGTAAAAAATATAGCTAAATAATTGTTAAATTGTAAATAGTCATTAACTAATTGGGAAATCAAATGGGAAATGTTATAGTGAAGACTTTCTAGAGATTGGTCTATTATTCTTTTCAATGGATCAGTTCTTTATTTTGCTATGCTCTTTATTTCTATAACTCATTTATTGTATTATTTTCTTATAATTTGTATTGGCCATATTGTTTGTTCTTTTTCTAAACTATGGCATAGATGAGTCAATTTCTCAGATTCTCTTCCTTTCTAATCATTGCGTTTATGAAATTTTACTTATCACTTTAGTTTCATTTCATTCATTCTGATGCATGCCTTTTCTGCCATTTTTAGATTTCAATAGGGTATGAATTTGATTATTTTTTCTTGGACCAGAAAAATATTTTTTAACTTTTCCAAAGAATAATAGAGGACTGTCTAATGATTTTATGTTGCTTTATAATATTATTTCATTATTATCAGAGAAGGTTATTTGTTTAAAATCAAATTTCTAACATTTGTTGAGACCTACTTTGCTACCCATCATGTGGTCTCTAATTATTGAACATAAATCTTCAAAGATAAGTTTATTAAACATATTAATTGTATCATTTGACTCTTCAATTTTCTTACTATTATTTTTCTAGTTTATCTTTTACTCTTAAAAGATATCTGTTATAATCTCCCAACTATGATTTGTGTGTTTGTGATATGTGGATTTGTTTCTTTACCTTATAACTCTATCAGAGTTTTATCTTTATTTTATTATGTTCTTAGGTACATACGAATTTAGAATTGCTGTATTTTCATGGTAAATTGTTTCTATTATAATTCTGACTTTTACTTTAAATAGTTTTCATTGCCTTGAATTTATTTTATCTTATAATTATAACCAACTTTAATCAATTTAGTATTTATCTGGTATTTATTTTTATTACTTTAATACATTATTTATTCTTATATTTTAGGTATGTCTTTGAAGGTAGCATATAGCATAACTTAATTCTGTTTCCTATTTTAGTCAGATTTGAGAGTCTGTCTAAAAATATTTTACATTTATTCCAATTATTAATACATTTAGATGCATTGTTACCATTTATATTTACTGCCTTCTATTTATCAACCTTTTTCTTTCTTCACCCCCTTTTCCACCTTCTCTTATATTGGCTATTGGGTTGTTATTTTCTCCCCTTTCCCTGTTGCTTGTGTAAAGATTATATTGTTATTGCTATTTTTCTAATAAATGAATTTTAGCTTTTAAAATATATACTTAAGAAAGTCTAAAATTAATCAATACATATTTCCTCAACCAAAATAAAACAAGGGTATTAGAAATAATCCCTTAATTCAATTGCCTACATTCCAATCTTCAGTCATATATGTTAGTTCTTTTGTTTTTAAAAATTCAAGTTAGTCATTAAACTATCATTTTTATAAATAATTACTATTTAGAATTACCTGAATGTTTACCAAATTCCTTTCTTGTCACTTTTTCTTGGGTCCAATTTTCTGATTCATCAAGGAAGTTTTTCTTTGTTCTAAGATAAAACCTCTTCATTTTTCCATTACTCTTGAATCTGTGTTTAATGTGTAAAGAGCTCTAACTTTGTCCTTATTGCTTGGCTTAGCTTCATCCATGATCTTATAAATTACAGGATGTATTAGCTGGTTTCTCTAGAGCAACAGAGCCAACAAAATGTATATATGCATAATTTAAAAAGGGGATCTGTTAGACTGACTTACATGATTACAGGATGGATCTTCCCACAGTGGCCATCTGCAGGCTGGAGAGACAAGGAAACCTGGAGCTGCTCAGTCCAAGAAAGTGGAAGCTTCAGAGCAAGAGGGCCCAATCATGCAGCTGAAGACCTGGAAGCTCCATGGAGAGAGGCCGGTATGAGTCTGCACTTAGAAGCTAAAGAAGGTAGAGTCTGATGTCTGTGGAGGAAGGCAGCAGCAAAATAAATGAACAAATAAAAGTTGCCTGCTCAAGAGGAATCTTGCCGAGGCTGATTAGCTTCTCCCTTCTGCTTTTTTTTTTTCCAATCTGGGTCCCTAGCCTATTGGACATACCACCCACATTCAGGGTGTCTTCCACCCTCTTTTCCCTGATCCACAAGCCAGTGGTCTCTGGAAACATCCTCATGGACACATTTCTAAAAGTCTCTTAATCTAGTCAAGTGGACAACCAAGATTAACCATCACAAAGGATTTCCTTCTTGTGTAGTATCCTATTGTGTATATACAGCACATTTTCTTTATCCATTCATCTTCTAGTGGACTCTCAGGTTGACACCAATAGCTTGGCTAATGTGAATAGTGTTGCAATGAACATGATATCTCAGCATCTCTTCAAGATCCTGATTTTAATTCACTTGGATAATACACAAAGGTAGGACTGATCATACAGTAGTCCTATTCTTAAGTTTTTAAGGCACCTCAATGCTGTTTTCCATAAAGGCTGTGCTACTTTTCATTTCCACCAAGAAATCCTCACCTGGACTTGTTATCTCTTGTCTATTGGATAGAATCCATTCTTACTGGATTAAGGTGATGTGCCATTGTGATTTGAGTTGCATTTCTTTGATTATTAGTGATATTGAACATTTTCTCATATACCATTTGGACATTTGTATGCCTTCTTTTGTGAAGTGTCTATTCGGGTCTTTTGGCTCTCTTTCTTCCTTCCTTCCTTTCTTTTCTTTCCTTTTCTTTTCTTTTATTTCTTTTCTTTCTTTCTGTCTTTGTGGTACAGGGGATTAAACTCAGGGGAATTCTATCACTAAGCTACACCTCTAGCCCTTTTCGTTTTTATTTTGAACCAGTCTTGCTAAGCTATTTCTTGTTAGCTCCAATCTTGTGATTCTCCTGTCTCAGCCTCCCAAGCACTAGGATTACAGGAGTGCTTTGGATATTTTTGTATGCCAGGTTTGCTTTGGCTATTTTTAATTGGGTTATTTGTTTTCTAGCTATTGAGTTATTTGAGTTCCTTATATATTCTGGATACCAACCCTTTGTCAATTATATAGTTTGCAAATATTTCCCCCCATTCCATAGATTCTCTTCACTCTGTTGACTGTTTCCTGTGCAGAAGCTTTTTAGTTTAATATTATGCCATCTGTCTATTTTTGTTTTTGTTGCCTGTGGTTTGGGGCCATATCTAAAAACTCACTGTCCAAATCAATGCCATAGAGCTTTTATCCTAAGTTTTCTTCTTATAGTTTTACAGTTTCTGGTCTTATGTTTAAGTCTTTAATTCATTTTTAGTTGATTTTTATATATGATGTGAGATAAAGATCTAATTTCAGCCAAGTGTGGTGGCGTACACCTGTAATTCCAGTACTTGGTAGACTGGGACTGTCCTAACACTATTTACTGAAGAGTGTCTTTTTGCCTTTGTGTGTTCTTGGCACCATTGTTGAAAATCTGTCTTTTTAAAAAGGTATTTTCATCTAATTAACTCTTTGGTCACCTCGTTCTAGAAAATTTCAGAAGATGTAGCTTTTCAGTTCTCTAATTCTCTCTTCTGCTATTTCTTATATCCACTTTAACTCATCCATTCAGATCATTACTTCAGTGCCTCTCTATTTATTTATAGAAGTTTTGATTTGATCTTTTCCTCATAGACTTGTTTGTTGGTTGCTACTATATACTTTCTTTATGGAAAAGATATTCTTTCCTTATGTATTACATTTCTTCTATCTAAGTAACTATTTTCAACATGCAGACACAACATTTTTCTGGAATTATGTAACATGGTTTTTACATTAAAACTTCATAGAACATACTTGTCTCAATATAATGCTTTCTGGCTGATGTCTATATAGGAAAATTTTGTATTTATATTTTTAAAATTCAATAGAACATTTTTTTTTTGCAGTACCGGGGATTGAACCCAGGGGCGTTCTACCTCCGCGCTACACCCCCGGCCCTATTTTTTATACTTTATTTTGAAATCGGGTCTCACAAAGTTGCGGAGGGCCTCACTAAGTAGAGAGAGAGAGAGAGAGAGAGAGAGAGAGAGCTGAGGCTGGCCACAAACCCGGATCCTCCGGTCTCCGTCTCCCAAAGTACTGGGATTACATGTGTGCGCCACCACGCCCGGCAACATTTTTAACAAAATAATATTTACAGAAAGTCTCATGTCAAAAATAATTGTTAAAATTCAGAGTTAGATGTTTTGAAAAATCATGCTAATTGTCAAGGAAGGGGATGTGTGTCTTGGATGTTCCTGGCATTAGGAAAAGCCTGATGTTTATAAACACAAAAAATGGCCATCTGAAAAGAGGTCTAGCTTATAAGAGATTTCATCCTAAAGAATGGACCCTCTCCAATTTTTGAAGTATTTCTCAAATCTGTCTTGCTCAGAGGCACCACCAAATGGTGGAGAATTGATGACTTTTTGTCTGGATCTGATAGTTTGCCTGAAATTTCTTTTTTTATCACCCACTCCAACTGCGACTTTTGCAACTGGGTGCAAACACTGAGCACTTCCATGGTTTTCCTCCACTCTTCAAGCTTTGAGTTTTATCTTGAGGAAAATTAATTACAGGAAAGATTTTTGGTTTTTGATAAGTGTCTGCTTTTCTTATATGTCTGTTTATTCTCTGTTTTTACTGTGTTATAATGCAAACACGGTGTTTACATGACAGTTTGCAAACCATCCACATTACTGCATATAGACTAATTGTTAAAAACAATCAGAATGTTATGTAATTAGAAAGCAATGTTTTAAGTATTTTATATGTTAATATAGTAGAATCTTTGTTTCTTATGTGAAAAGGTTTCACAGTGCCTTAGCTAGATTTTATGAAATTGATTTGGAGTTTGGAATTGACAGGTAAAACATTATCATTTTTTCCATTTAAAATAATAGGAAAATAAGTATCCAGTTATCATTTTCCTGCAAGATATCTGCTTTCCAGTATTTTCAGACTAAACTTTAAGTAGTGGATACCTATAGTTTATTTTTTAAATCATTTCTTTGACCATCACCTCAAGTTCTTAGGAGAGTTATCTTTTTGTTATTTGTATACACTGACATTCAGGTTGAATTATATTATTGTGTGGTTTTTTAGCACGTGCACGCACGTGTGTGTGTGTGTGTGTGTGTGTGTGTGTGTGTAAGAAAGAGAGAGAAAGAGAAAGAGAAAGAAAGAGAAAGAGAAAGAGAAAGAGAAAGAGAAAGAGAAAGAGAAAGAGAAAGATAAGGGGGGAAGAAATCGTCTGGAAGGAATTTTCTCAGCCATAAAAAACAAAATTATGCCATTTGCAGGAAAATGGATGGAACTAGAGAGTGTTATGCTAAGTGAGATCAGCCAGTCTTAGTGACTAGTTGTACATTTTCTCTCATATGGAAAAATTTATATTTTCTCTCATATGAGAAAAATTGGGTAACAAAAGAGATCTCAGATAAAGGAGTAGAAACTCAAATGGAGCAATGGGGGGGGGTTAGGGGAGAGAGGTAAAATTTTAAATAATGCTACATACATATACGAAATTATCAACACCAATCACAATCACATGTACAGGGAGGGGCGGGCGTGGGGTGGGATCTGGAGGGAAACACACCAAGTGTTGTGTGCATGCATATTCCCATCAGTCTATACCTCATTATGATGTACACTTACAATGCACCAATAAAAGTATTTTTAAAAGAATTTTGCTTGGCTTCACTTAAAGAAATGTCTTTCTAGAGAGGTTCACTGCTTGCTTCTTGCTGCTTTGGCACTCATGGGCATCACTGAAATAGGATTGTTTTTATGTTAAAGTCTCAGTTTAAGGATATCTTCATCACATGCGTATTATAATTTCAGATGCAATTCCATGCTCAGTACTGGCTTATAGTTTTTATTTCTTAGAAAACTCTTTTTCCCCATCTGAATTATCAGAGGAAATAAGTTTCATGCTCCCAAAGATGGTAGATGGAGGTTTTCACAGTCTTCTTTTCCAGATATGGCCAAGACATTTGTTTAGGATACATTTATTAGGAGTTCTAATTCTGGCTCCCTTGATAGGTCTGAAGGGTTATTATCTGCCTTTTTGTGAATGTTAAATCCCAAACCCCTTGACACAAAGGGCTTATTTCTGGGTACTCTAAATACCCAAGGCTACCACAGTACCACTTACCAATCTTACCATACTGGGATTTTAACTCCTAATTCTTGTTTAATGTGGAGGAGTTATCTTCCTTCCATATCATGCATAAATAAAGTATTTCTCGGTTTCTAAATCTATGCAATGAAAAGCATTTATACACTAATCTGTTTCACACAAGTCTATTCCCAGACCTGAATATTATTTGAAGAAGTTAATTTTTTTATCTCGACCCAGATTTTAAGACTTTCTGTACATTATCCTCCTTTTGAATTGATTTAAACTACTTTTATCTCCTTTCTATGTGGTTAACGTACTAGCAGGTGCTCACTCTCCTCTCAGGATAAGCATAGGCACAATAATTTGACCAAATTCAAATAAGACAGTGGTGGATTGTACTATAGTTCTCAAAGATAAACTCCTTACACTAGGGGATGTATCGTCACCTACCTCGCCAATGTTGACTTTGCACATGTGACATGTCATCCAGTGGAGCGGGAGCAAGTATGACTTAAATAGCATTATGTAGTTTTGATTGACATCTCTTGTTTTTGACCTTCACCATAAGACAAAGGCATATCTCAGAGTAACTAGGAGAGCAAAATGAAAGAATCAGCTACATCTACAACAGAACTAGGTGCAAGGGTTTGCCGGTTTATAACAGCTGTATAATCATGAGCTGTGATATCAACAAGCATTGAAGGGGGTGGAAGCAGAGGGAAGGAATAATGGAATAATTTTTAATGGTTTTATAATAGGTGAATTTTCAAGCAGCAACATAGGCACACTGGAATGGCAACTAAATCTTGGAGATGGTTTTACAAGATCCAATATAAAGGTAAATTAACATTTATACACACACACAATGTCCTCCCATACTATCAGATGTTCTCCCATAGTCAGAACAGTCTGAGTTAAAGTAACTCTTAGCTTTTTGTCCCATAATCCTTAAAGTTTTTATTGTTTGAATTCCCAGTGTCTCTGTCTATCTGCACCTTTTATTTTCCTATTTTTCTATTATTTTTATTATCTTTTTTAAACTTTTTTATTCCACTTGCTTTTATTTTCTAATTTTCTATCACTGCCTCGTTTTCCTCTTTTTTCACTCTTCATCCTTGCTTATATGATAGTTTGCTCCTCTACATACCAACTGACTCCTCTAAACTCACCTAAACCTACTGGTTTTCTCAACTTCCACCCATCATAATCACTCTCTCCCTATTATCCCTGTCATAACTGGCTTGGTATTTCATATGAAGCCTAGGAGACATGCTAGGCAGCTACAAATTATATAGTTTGACTTCTCTGACTACCTCATTACTCATTCTGTCCTCCCTCATTCTTCTACTAGCCAAAACCCCTCAACTGTGCTTACTCACTGTACCCCTAGCCTGATGTGCCCACATACACCTTCTTTTCTCTCCCTTTCCAAAGACCTACACATACTAAACCCTATCAGATTTCCCTCCTCTTCCTTGAAGACTTCAGAATTTCTCTAACCCAGTTACTCTATCTTCCCACCAACTTAAGAACTTTACCGTTACCATCCTTTAGAAATATTTAATTTACACAGCTCCACTTTCATACATGTCATCATGACCATCAACACAGTAGAAGTTACCAAGGATACAGGCAATACAACTCTCTATGTAGCTCATAGATAGTTATCGCTAACTGATGTCTGCACCATCCAGGTGAATGCTGATACAAGTACTGCAGTAAGCATAAAAGACACCTGGTCCAAAACTGAATGATATATACTGCTCAACTCTACTGTCACCACTATCTACTATCCCCAGCTACACAAGAGATTAGAACCTATAACAACAGCACATATTTATAAGACAGAACCAAGATTCCTGAACCATATACCTAAACCAGCTAAGAGATAGTGTGTCCTGCCACATTCATTACCATTGAGGAATCAAAAGGGAAATAGAACTACAGAAATAATTAAAACACAAAGAACTTAGATATCATGAGAAAAAGAAACAACAATCAGTACACATAAATACCTCCACAACAATAGAAGCTATGGTAGAAGAGGAAGAGAGAATTCCAGAGGGTGAGTTCAGAAATTTGATTATCAATTTGATAAATGACCTAAAGGAAAATCTGAGGAAGGAACTCAGAGACAATAATAAGGAAATAAAAGAACATGTCAACAAAGAGGTAGAATCTTTGAAAAAGCAGAAAATTTGAATGTCATGAAGAATGTAATAGACCAACTAAAAACACTCAACAGAAAATACCACCAACAGACTAGACCATGTGAAATCCAGAGTCTCAACTTTAGAAGGCAGTATATTCGATCTTAAACTTACAGTCAATAACACAGAGAAATAATAGTAAGAGACCGTGAGCCAGAACACAAGATATCAGGGACTCCATAAAGTGCCCTAAGTAAGGAAGATGATAGACACTGTTTACCAGTGATGAAATTTAAATTTGGAGGGAAAACTTGCAGCTACTGTGGGTCACAGCTTCCCAATAATCAAATATTTTTCTGAAAAGATCAATAATGGCATTAATAAATGCATATTCCAGATTTTATAGTGAAACTGTCAACATTTGGAAAGTCTGAATAACTCAATGAACTCGTAGCTTGCAGATGAGAAATACTTTTTACTACAGAAAAGATCTACCTAAAGTGCAAAAGAGAAAAATGGAGTTTAATGTAGCTAAGTACAAAAAGTTCATTGCTATTGTTTCAGGTTCCACATTACAACCAAATTTTACAAAACTTCTACTTGTCAAATTTTGGTGCAGCATCAGAGAAAAAATACTCTTCTAATTCCATCTACATACTCTGGGAGACCAGATTTTCTTCAAATATGTCAACCAAACAACAATATCTCAAAGATTGAATATATCTTTTATCTCAGAAACTAAAGAGATTTTCAAAAGTATAAAATAATGATTCTCATGTTTTTGTTTCAGAAAAGTTATTTTTCTTTAATATGCTCTGTTAGTATTTATATATAGTCAGTATATTATCATTTTAATGAGTTAATAAATATTTTTAAATTACCATTTTAATTCTTAATATAGTAAATGTCTCAATTAGCATTCTCACTGCTATAATCCAAGCAACTGGCCACACAATTTAGAGGAAAGAAGGTTTATTTGAGCACAGGTTTTTGGAGATTCTGGATTCAGTCCATGTGAGGCCAGGGTCTTTGATCTCAGGACATGGCGGCGGGAAGCAGAGAGAAAAAGAGCAAGGCTCTGCTCCCACATCATGGAGGCCAGAAGCAAGAGAGAGCCAGCAAGCAAGGGGACACAAAGACTCAGCACAATCGCTAAGCCCACACCCCAGACACCCACCTTCTCCAGCCACACCCACCGGCCTAAGTTACCATCCAGATAAATCCATTATAATGAATTTATCTACTGGTGAGGTTATATCATGATTTAACTATACCAACCCTGAGCTCTTCAGGGTACATTCTATATCTGATCATAATAGTAAATATCATTAGATGTAATCATCATAAATAAAAAGTCCTTGAGATCTGCAGTAATATTTAAAACTATAAGGATTTAGCCTGGTGTGGTGGTACATACCTGTAATCCCAGTACATGGGAGGCTGAGACAAAAGGATCACAGGTTCAAAGCCAGCCTCAGCAACTGAGGAGGGCTCTCAGCAATTTAGCGAGACCCTGTTTCCAAATAAAACATAAAATAGAGTGGGGGTGTATCTCAGAGATACAATGCCCCTTGGTTCAATCCCCAGCATCACAAAAAACAAAACAGCAACAAAAAACTATAAGGATTTCCTGAGATTGAAATACTTAGAAATCTTTATTCTAGAAAAGTGCTGGAATGTAGAGAAAAGAAAAAAACAGTTTATTGTTAAATATCTTGACACCAATGTTTAGGCTTGAAGAATTAGATGACATATTTAAGTTGCTCAGAAAGGGAACTGTCCCCTAAGTATAAATACTGCAGACACAATGTTAGGAATGTAAAATAACTCAGGGAATGCTATTCCTGAGAAACCTATAAGAGAAACTTCAAATAATAAAAAAAAATTGATGAAGAGCATTAAAAGCATCCTTAGAATTAGGACTAAATGATGATTGTAAAGGGATATGATAATAGGTAATGTCTATGTGCTCTAAAAATATAGATGTATTACAACTACAAAAAATTGGGAAGAAGCAGTATATAGAGAGTATATTAAAATTAGAATTCATTTGATTGCTTAGGTATTAATTGGGATTTGCATACTAATGTGGGTACTAACTAGCATTAAATGATATTACTTCAAATAAGGCATGAAGGGTGGAGGGAGTGGAGAGAAGAAAGAGAAGCTAGTAGATTAATTTCAGTATTGCCCGTATTAAGTAATCATTAGAGAACAGCAAAGGAGAGAAGCAGGAAGGGTGTGGGGAAGTGGGATAAGTGATAGATTAAAAATAATCAACTATGAATTCAAAAGTAGTCATTAGAACAAAAATACAAACAGTGCCCCAAAATGAAGGGTGAACCCCAAAAGAAAGACTGATTGCATAAAATAAGTTAATGAAAGATTAGAGTCTTATAATATAAAACTTCATGGCAGAACAGAGGGCAAACATATTTGCATACTAGTAAATATAAATGGGAATATACATCGATCTGACTCATCTTTTATCGATAGCTTTATTGGGGTATATTTGATATACCAAAAAACTGCACATATTTAATGTATGCAATATGGTGAGTTTAAACATTTGCAAACACCCACGGAACAATCACATTCAAGATACTAGAAATATGTTCATTACCTCCAAAATTTCTTATATCTGTGTGTGTGTATGATAAGATTACTTACTGTGAGATCTACCCTCTGAACAAAATTTTAAATGCACAAATATAGTCTTGCTAACTATAGACACCATGGATTTTTTTTTTTTTTTGCAGTACTGGGGATTGAACCCAGGGGCATTCTACCTCTGAGCTACACCCCAGCCCTATTTTTTATTCTTTATTTTGAAACAGGGTCTCACTAAGTTGCAGAGGCCTCACTAAGTAGCTGAGGCTAGCCACGAACACAAATCCTCCGGTCTCAGCCTCCCAAGTACTGGGATTACAAGCATGTGCCACCACACCTGGCTATAGACACCATGTTGCACAGCAGATCTTTAAAGCTTATTCATCTTGCATGACTGCAACTGTATACCAATCTTTTAAG
The DNA here is from genome assembly GCA_004027185.1 of Glis glis. Classification (NCBI taxonomy): domain Eukaryota; kingdom Metazoa; phylum Chordata; class Mammalia; order Rodentia; family Gliridae; genus Glis; species Glis glis. The sequence continues at coordinate 28,228 of PVJS01009694.1, forward strand.
AGGAAAAGAAAAAGATTGTAAAATTGGCTAACAAAACAAAATGCAGGACCCAACTGACGTTCCAGACTACTCAGCCTTCTCTGACTATGCCCAGCATGTTCATACCTTCATGCCTTTCTTGATGCCCTTTCCAATTCCCTTGTCTATAAAAACTCCACTGTTATTTCCCAATTTCTCTTTAGCTTCCACATATGAGGGAAAACATACAACTGTTCCCTTTTTAACACTGGCTAATCTCACTTACATAATAGTCTCAAGTTCCATCCAGTTTCCTGCAAATGACATAATTTTGTTCTTCTTTATGGCTGAGTAAAATTCCATTGTGTGTATTTATAGCACAGTTTTGTGATCCATTCATCTGGTCGATGGACATTTACGCTGGTTCCATATTTGACTATTGTGGATTGTGTTGCTATAAACATGGATATGCATGTATCACTATAATATTCTGACTTCAATTCCTTTGGGAAAGTATTAGGATAACATCAGATAGAGGAGCAGAGACTCCAGTGGAGTGATGGAGGGGCTTTTGGGGAGGGTGGAGAAGAGATAGAGACTTAAAGAAAGTAACAGTTAAAATAATGCTATGTACATATATTAAGTTGCCAATGCCAATCTCAAAAGACATGTACAGGGAAGGGGAGGGAGGGTGGTGGGAACCAGAGGGAAATGCTACAGGAATTGTGTGCATGTATGTTCCTCTCACTGTATGCCTCAATATGATGTTTAATAATTATGAACCAATAGAAATAAAAAATACTCAGAGTATTCAAGTCTTAGCACCAATGCTACTTCTTCTATGAAGCCCTCTGTGATTGCGTTTGTCAGAAATTAGCCTAAAACCAACTTTTCCCCTTTCCTGGAATAGTTAATTAAATCAAACATATCATAGGCAGTTTTTTACATGCTTTCTTCCCTGCTAGAAAATGAACTCCTTTACAACAGGAACTGTGGGTGGTATATTGGAGCAGGTCAATTATTGAACAAATGAACCAGAGACCAAAGGACATGCCATTAATTTAATTATATCACTTTAGAAATTCAGGCTAATTATCTATAGCTATATTTGTAATTATAACTGATTATTTCCTTTTTAAATTTAGATTCACTAACATCATTTTAGATTGCCTCTAGGCATTTAATTAAACTTCTACCTCCCTGGATAGTTACTGCTTCTAGATTGTTAAATGTTTATAAATAGATCTGCCTACTTTGGAATTATTCCTCTCAAAGTTATGGGTTTCTTAATGAATATGTGCTTTTTATGGTATTTTATATGCATATCAAACGAATTATTAATCTTTTTTGTGTGCTTCTTTTACTCCCTGCTTCCCAGTTCTGTCTTTGTTGTTGTTATTTGATCAGTAGTCCCAGTGTTTTGTGTTTGTTCATGTATATTTTGCCATACTAGAATATCCAAAGCAACATCTGAGAGGATGAAAAAAACTCAAAAGTCAGAAATAATTACATCTATTACAACTAGTCATATCTCCCAGTGTCTATAAAAGTGTGGGATTTCATTATTTTCTTGACTGCCCTTAAATACAGCGTTATTGCTTGAACAGAACTTTTTACTGTTTCGGTTGTATGTATAACCACATCTCCCAGTGTTTATAAAGGCATTTTACTTTTATTGCATTATGCATTTGGTCATCCTTCAGCATAGTGTTACTTTTTTAATAGAAATATTAATATCAATATTAATTATTAGTAAAATTTCCTGAAAGTGCCACTAAGCATTCAATTTCTTCTGGTGTCAATTATAACTTTTACCTATCATGCCCAGCAAGTAGTACCCTGAAATCTTATGCTTTAAGTGACCTACTTTCCTCCAAATCCTACTTTATATAAGTATGAGAATATGTTCAGCGTGACAGAAAAAATTACAAGGTGATTAGAGTATTAGAGCCACTGTTCTTCAATGTCACAGTATTTTTCATATTAACTTGCACTTTGTGTGTGTATGTGGTACTAGGGATTGAACCCAGGGGCATTCTACCTCTGAGATATACCCCCAGCCCTATTTTATTATTTTTTTTATTTTGAAACAGGGTCTCACTAAGTTGCAGAGGGCCTTGCTAAGTTGCTGAGGCTGGCTAGGAACCTACTATCCTCCTGTCTCAGCTTCCCAGGTACTGGGATTACAGGCATGCGCCACCACGCCCAACTTAACTTGCACTTTTCTAGGCCAGTATTTAGATCCCTAGACACAGATAATCCTTTGGATACCACCCAACCTTAACACCAAGTTTTATTTATCCACTAAGCATGGATGTAATGTAGGAAACTTCAATTGTCAAGAACTAGGAAGAGTCTGAGTTTTCACCACATTTGAAATCTAGCAAATTACCCTGCCATAGTGTCACAGATGCTGACAGAGGACACGAGATTCCTGGGTCAAAACAAAGGTCTTTATTACTCACAGCACAGCAAACAGCATGAACATCTACATATTTGCCCCACTTCCCAAATGAAGGGCTGGGTGACACCTGGGCACACAGTGAGTTGTATCACAGGACAGAAGCCAAGTGTAAGAGACAGTCTACAGCAGCCTACTAGAATTTTTTTCTTACTCTAAGCTAATGCAACAGGAAAACCACAAAGAACAACCCTTTCTATACCTGTAACAGTGCCTTCCACTAGACGCCTACCAGGAAGGCGTCTGACACTTGTTCTTTGCACTGTCTCAACCGCAGTCACCTGATGACCCGATATGCTACTTAAGGATTGAAAACTGCACCAGTTTGACCCAATCGGTATCTATCTATACAGTTCTTCAATTAGGTCCTCTATGAACACACCCCTCCCCTGTCCTTGCCCCATAAAATGCCTACCCTAGACTGTATGGGTGGTTCTCTCTGTTCTGCCAAGAGAGTCCCTCCCAGGCTTTCATTAAAGCTTTCTGTTTTTGCTGTTGAGCTGTGTCCCTTGTCCCCCTTTTCCCAACACCAAGGGCCTCTGCACATTTTAACTGAGTCACCAACATCGCAGCAATCATCATAGAAACCATCCCCCCTCCCCAAGAGTCACCAGTCACACAGAAAACATGCTGGGGTTACCTTAACCTACTTTTTTGTCTATGCGACTAGCTACAAAGATGGCTCAGTATCAAAAGAGAGAGAAGCCTGTGGGTTTGTAATACTCTGAAAGAACATAAGAAATGATCAGGACCCACAGCTGACTGGCTTACTCAACACTACAAATCTTGTATTTCTGTTACATTAAGCATTACATAACCCTAGACTTTGTACCGTCCCTTGTTCCATCTGTGATGACCTCATACCAAGAGGTGTTGCAACAAAGCAGAACTTTCTAAATCTGATCAAAACTTGACCACACTCACTGCCATTGTGCTCAAGTGCCAGCCTGCATCTGCTGGTGTTCTTGCATAGGGAGCCCCCGGGGACCTTTTATACAGATCTCATTGTATCCACGCAGCAAGTGATAAGATGTCACTGAAGTCACAGAAGTGTTTGCCTTGATGTCCTTTACAACGCAAATCATTTGCCTCCACCTCCTTCTCCATTTCTTCCTCTTCTGAATTATTTTATGGATTTCCACGTATTCAAATTATTTCTCCAAAATTCAACACTAACTCATGTTATGTTCTTTCAACTCAGAACCTAATTCATCCTTCCCCCATAATAAAGTCATTAAGTCTCATTTGGAAAGTTTTAAGCATATGTTTTCAGGTTAAATTCCCCTTTACAAAATGTATAGTTCACATTAAACAATTTTGTAACAGGAATCAATTTCTTTCATCGAAGATTTGTTAATTGCCACTCGAGTCCATGAAATAGAGACATTAAAGTTTCTTTCCTTGAAGGAGTTCATAAATTATTAAGGATATAAACATAAGTGACCGCAATTAATTCAATACCAGATGTATGTACAGGGTACAGAGGTAATACTGAGGTACATGCTATGAAGTGTTAACAATGTGGATGGCCTGAACCATGCTTTCAAAGAAGAATACAAATGTGTCAGAACAAGGGGGGGATAAATGCTCCTGGTAAAACCAGTAATCTGTTTCCAAAAGATAACATAACTGGACATCAGAATAGTAACTAAAAATAATAGGTAATAATTTTCCTCTTTCAAAATGTATGTTTAAAAAATTTGTCCTACAAAGAAGCTTACTAAATTCAAAATAGCCTTTATTGAGCACATATTTCTGGAGCACCTACTGAATGTTAGGCAGAGTGCCAGGTAATGTAACATTAAAGCTATATTTATATAGTATACCGGCTTTGGAATTAATAACTTAATCTAGTTATCATAGTATTTCCTATTCACCAGTTGAATTAAGTAAATCTGAATTTTATGAATTGACCAGGAAACACACAGATGCAATTTTAGAATTCTTGTGTATGTGACACACATATAACATATTGTTGTTATATTACTTAGCCATTTTGGATGAATCATTTGAAATTATCATTGACAATTCTAAATAACTCAGCCTATTAAAAATATTTTAATTATGTAGTATAAAAAAAGATTAGCTTTGGATTCTGGGGGTGAATTTGAATCTTGCAAAAAGTGCTTACAACTATGCAACTTTTGGCAAGTTGCAAAACCTTTCTGGTCCCCCATTTTATCGTCTATAATGTAGGGATAGTAGCATGAACCTGAATTAGTTATTATTGTCTTTAGTTTTACAAGAAAATACCAATAACCACAGCATAACTAAATAAGGGCTTTCTATTTCTCACATAATTAAAAACACATAGGTTGTGAAACTGAGAGGGAAGCTATAGTTGTATGAAGTCATCAAGAAAGGGAAAAACACTAGCTTGAAGAAGAGAAATGGAAAGACTTGTGAAAGGCCAGGCCATGATGGTATCTGCCATACTCTCCTCATAGCTGTCTAAAGATTAAAAGAGGAGAAATATGTGGAATACCAAATAGTAATTGACAAATCATACATAATAATTTAATATTGCTAACAATGCTCACGATGATGATGACGATGACAAAATAAGAATTTAAATCTTGAGCATATATGAATAATTGTATTTATTCAGGCATAAATATTTTTTTAAAAATAGCAATTCAATATCTATCTCTAATAAATGACACTATTGGTATCAATAAAAGCACTAATTAGTCAAATTATCTCTAGCTATTACATCATATCCACAACTTTGTTGAGGTTGAGTGGTATATTTTTAGGTTTAAAAGTCTCATGCTTGACTTCTTTCCAAAGTTTATTTTCTTGGAAAGTTTAAAGACCATCTGTAGAGTTATTTTGAGATATGAATGTAAAAAAAACTGCTATTTTATTCATTTTTTAAGCACTCAGAATATTTCCATCAAAAAAGGGCGAAGAAAGAAGTTGGCAATGTAAGTAATTTTTTAGAAACAGCAAAAAATGTATTATATATCAATTTGTTTGATTTCACCTAAACCATATGGCTCTAGACATAATTATCAACTTTCAACTCTTCATATCCTTTGTTCCTAGAAGTTTCACCTTAGTCACCTGAGCATAATTTCTGCAGCATCTGCTATAAGTTTGTATATATTCAAATCTCTCTTGTAAATTCAAAACTGCTGGATCTTAATCACCTAGCAGACCAGGTGTACCCATTGCACTGGTGGGGGAGGGGCTACGGTACTTCTTAGTACTTAAGTCATCATCTCGTGTGTCAAAAACACTCATGAACAGGCCGGGCGTGGTGGCGCACGCTTGTAATCCCAGTACTTTGGGAGGCGGAGACCGGAGGATCGGGGTTCGCGGCCAGCCTCAGCTCTCTCTCCCTCCCTCCCTCCCTCTCTCTCTCTCTCTCTCTCTCTCTCTCTCTCCTTAGTGGGGCCCTCCGCAACTTTGTGAGACCCGGTTTCAAAATAAAGTATAAAAAATAGGGCCGGGGGCTTAGCGCGGAGTTAGAACGCCCCCGCGTTCAATCCCCGGTACGGCAAAAAAAAAAAAAACACTCATGAACAAATAATTGCATACACTATAATAAGTGAAAAAAATAATTATTAACAGAATGTTAGAAAAATTTTTGAGGAGAAAGTAACTGGCTCTCCCCAGTTCTTCTGGGGATCATGAACAATGTCTCTAGGAACTGGTAAAATTTCCAAAAGTGACAAACAGAAAAAAGAGCATTTGAGCACTTTAAATAAAGTAAATTAAAAGGCCATATTAACCAGTGTAGAATGTTTGCAACAGAGACATAATGGGGAGTTTAACAACAAATTATACTGGAAGGAATTCAAGGTTCAGTTGTGTATTAGTCAGCTTTTCATTGCTGTGTCAAAATACCTGAGAAAATCAACTTAAAGGAGGAAAGATATTTTTTGACTCACATTTTAGATGTGTCAGTCAGTGGTCGGCTGGCTCTATTGCTGTGGGCCTGTGGCCAGGCAGATCATCATTGCAGGAAGTACCCAGGGAGCAAAGCTGCTCGGCCATGGTGGCCAGAAGCAGAGATTGAGAGAGAGAGAGGGAGGGAGGAAGAGAGCCCCTCGAGACACACACACACACACACACACACACACACACACACACACACGGACTAGATCCACTCTTCCAACAAATGACCCCGGTGACCTCCTTCCTCCAAGGAGGTCCCACCTCCTGAAGTTTCCACCACTTCCCAATAGCGCCACCATCTGGGGAACAAGCCTGCAACGCCCGAGCCTTTGAGGAATATTGCAAATCCAAACTATAACAGATTTTACATGTCTCAACTCTGATAGGACTAGAGGGAGCCATGGAAGGCTTTATAGAGGTAGATGAATCACGTTTATGTTTTAAACCACCAGCTCTGTCGAGTTTGGATCAGTAAGGAAAGAAACTGGCTACAAGAAGAGAAATGGAAAAGTTTATAAAAGGCCAAGGCAAACCAGGCATGGTGGTGCACACCTATCACCCTAGTACTTAGGAGGCTGAGACAGGTTCAAAGCCTCAGCAAGCAGTGAGACTCTCATCAACCTAGTGAGACCCTGTTTCAAAATAAAAATAAAATGGGGCTGGGTGTGTAGTTTGGAGGTAGACTGTCCCTGGGTTCAATCCCCAGTACCACAAAAATAAAATAATAAAATAAAATAGAAAGCCAGGGCAATGGCATCAAGAATAGAGAGGAAAGCAAACTTTAGAAAAATGCACAAGAGGTCAGAAATGAGGTCAGATCTGTAAAGTTCTGATCAAATTAGTGTGATTATTTAATTGCTAATGTTGTTATTGTTTTCAACAATTGTGGTTTTCCTTTAAATGAAAACTATTTTCTAATAGTCTATTCAAATAATATTTAAACAATTCACTCTGTTCTTTAATACACCTCCTCTCCATTTCTCATCCTTCACTTAACAATTTCTTAACTGTATATGAGTATACTAGCAGCCATGACATTTATATTTAGCTATTAATTTATTCGTGAATGTGTGTGGGGGGTACTGGGGATTGAACTCAGGGGCATTCTAACTCTGAGCAACACTCTCAGCCTTATTTTATTTTACATTTTATTTTGAAACAGGGTCTTGTTAAACTACAGCATGCTGGCCTTGAACCTGCAATTTTCCTGTCTCAGTCTCCCAAGTACTAAGATTACAGGCATGAGTGATGGCACCTAGCTCCTTAGTTAATTGTGTGTGTGTGTGTGTGTGTGTGTGTGTGTGTGTGTGTGTCTGTGTGTGTGTGTTTGTATTTCTGGAGGTTGAACCCAGAGGCATTCTACCTCCAAGCTATTTCCCCAGCCCTACTTTATTTTTTTATTTTGAAACAGGGTCTCTCTAAGTTGTGGAGGACCTCGCTAAGTTGCTGAGACTGGCTGAAAACCTGTGATCCTCTTGTCTCAGCCTCCCAAATACTGAGATCGCAGGCATGCACCACCACGCCTGGCTTCCTTAGTTCATTCTTAGTTCCCTCATTCTCCTTTGTTTCTCTCCCTCACTTCCATACACACATTAAAACTATGTTTAGGAAGCGCAGGAGTGAAAGCATATTTTGAGAGAGTGATTGTCTTTTCACTTTTAGTTACAGGCCATAGCAGACATTCAACCACATAAAGCCAAAGTAAATTCCAATTTCACAAGAGTGAATGAGAATCTAAAGGTGCTGTATTTTCAAATGGTAGCCTACTTGGTCTATTCAAAGGATTTTGTTCTAATATTAATTCAGTTGAAGAAAATATCTGCCTTGTTGATTGACACTGTATAGTTAAAACACCAGTAATTTGATTTTTTATAATCCAACTAGCTTCTTATATTTTATATAAATATCATTAAATTCCCATGGCACATCCATATTAAGGGGCATGGGGGACAGCTACTTGTCCTACAGATAAAAGAGAAAACAGACTTACATACTCATCCCTTGCATAGACAAGCCGTATGACATTATTTCAGTTTTGATTGTAAATTTCAGACTTTTGCATAACCTAAATTAATTTATACTCAGAGGATATTTATTATCACTTAATTAATTTAAAATTTTACTTTAGTCATCAGTAACACAAGTGGACCCTGACCAAATATTGAATCAACTAGTCAACATATTCTTGGGACAGCGTTTCAGAAAGCAGGCATATCCACCAAACTGACAAAATGTTGGTTTCACAGCTACAGAGGATTTTAAATAAGAAGCCTAGTCTTGTTTTTGCACAGAACAATAGACTGCAAACCAGTCTGAAATTTTTGGCTCCATTGTTATTCACATGGCTGTCAATCATTGTCCACAGTAATTCAAAGACACACGATTAGAATCTTCCTACAAATTAGTAACGATAAGCCTATGTAGAAAATAATATGGTGAATATGCAGATGCCAAGTTAATTTAAAGTTTTCATATTTGAAGAACACTGCTAGTATTTTTATCCTCAAATTACTTATCTACAAACTCTTGCATCTGAAAGTAATGATGGCTTTCATGAATACTAAGGGGCACAAAGAGATAAAATCTCATTTATAATTTTCTCAACTACAAAGGTAGCTTCTCTACATTGTGAAAAGATTACTGTTATGAAGTTATTCTGTATTTCAATTAAAATGTTCAGATGCATATTTCCCCTTAAGATAGTGATATGGATACTCTATGTCAGTCAAATAACCAGTAACATATTTTTAGTGCTAGCAGTTATATTAACATTTATAGAGAGAATAATTTGGTAAGAGAATCAAATTATACAATAAAAGGATTGGGGAAAGACCTGTTGGTTTAAATAAGAGTAAAGTTCTAATCTTAGCATTGTATCTTGCTTCTGTGCCTTCATTTATCTCAATTAGACTAATTGTCCTGACTCTTTTTCTCATAAAACTATTCTATCAAATGTTTTAACAGGCCCACAGTAGTATGCATGTAAAAGTAGCTGGGGTCTGATATTTGGGGTCTGATTTTTGCACAAACTTTGATAACCAGTATTCTGATCTAATTTGCTACCTCATAATTATTCTGTAGCCCTCAAATTTATTTTAGTTAATAGAGATTTGAGAGATGACACACTGAAATTTTACCAAAGCAGCAAATTCTCAGTAAGTGATGCTTATATATTTTTATAATATTTCCCTTATTTCACCCAATCTACTCCATAAACTCCCATGAAAAATCATAATAAAGAAGAAACACACACACACACACACACACACACACACACACACACACACACACACACACACACACCTTTGTTTTAAAAGTCCATTTAGGAGCCTTTTATTTGACCAAAGCATAATGTTGTTGTTTACTTGTGACTCAGGCCTTTGGGACCTTTTGTTCTCTGTCTTTATATCCATTACGGACACCTTGAAAGGCACCTAATCACTTTCTATGCACACTCACATGAAAATAAAACACCAGCATACCTGCCCCCATTTTACTGATTGCAACTCTTGTTTGGATAAAGTCTCCCAAAGGCTTCACCTAGGCTCTTCAGCAGTTTGCAACCACATATAGCTGACTTTTTACTAAGTTTGCTCAGAAAAAAAAATAATCTGAGAATAAAATTATCGAAATCTAAAATAAGCAATTTTACTTTGTTGGCCCCGTATTGGACTTTAGAGACCTATTTTTAATGTCTAATAATCTCATGGGCACAGAATGGTTGTTAAGAGGTAAATCTGCTTTGAGCAGCATAAAATAAACATTCTACCCTAATGTGAATTAGCCATGCAGTGATTTTTATTTCCTTCTGTGAGACTCCAGCATCATAAAAAAAAAAATGAGACCAGAAAACACGTGTTCCTGCTAGTTTGATAGTAGGTGATGAGCCATGTCAGAAACCCATCATTTGAGTCAGCTAAGGAATACACTTCAGAACTATGCAGTTAGAACAAAGGAGTACATTGTAAGTTTTCTTTGGGGAATTCATTCCAGTCTCATTTTTAAAAATGACAATTGTGGGTGTGCAGTAGAGGATTATTTTTGACAGTTGTTTTAAAATTGTCCATTATTATTCTTTACTGATTGATGCTTCTCTATAGATCATATGGTCCTGGGCTCAAGACCTCTCCTAAGCTTCCATACATGCAAAGTAATAGAACCAACAATGGGCTGTCTTGAGAGCAAAGACACAATTTAATACTGCAATCCAAAAAGATTAAATTCCTAGAACAAAGTTGACCAAAGATGCCCAAAAAGTCCAAGTCACAAACAAAAAGAAATTTTAAACAAATGAAAAGCCATGCCATTTCATTGGATAAATACTTGGTATTATTAAGATGTTAATTTTCCTTAAAATAAGCTATAAATTTAAATAATTTCCAGAAAGATAACATAAGAATGTTGAAGCTGGATCATTACAAAATGGTATATATATAAATATGCAATAAACAAGCAAGACTAGCTACTAAAAATCTGAAAATTAAGGATATTGAACAGCATTAGCTTGCCAGATATAAAGGCATATAAGTAAAACCAAATGGTTTTCAAGACAAACATACCAATGGAACAGATAAAAATGATGTCCTGAAATTAATACAATGCACCTAAAATTAATATTATTAATGCAGCATTCTTTTTATCTGCAAAGCAGGCATATGAATTATAAAACTGATAATTCATACATTGACCAACATTTTTTGCCAGATTTGTCAAATAGGCAAATATCTGTCAAAAGTTATAAAATTAACCAAAGGACAACTAAACTGCTTTCTTAAAACAACTTTAATATCCAAAATGGGACACAAAAATTACTCCAGTCCTAAGCTAACCCCTATCACACCTACGAAACTAAGAGTTGTCAAATTCTTCAGTCTTTAGGAGAAGGGGTTGGGAGATGAGGAGAAGACTAATGCTTATCTGGAGTCCAGTGATATTTTGATCTTCAAATCCTATAAAGTAGGTATGTTTAGCTCCTTGTTAGAAAATGAAGTAAGTTCCCCAAGGTCCTATAGCTAACAAGTAGAACAGTTAGTATTGGAAATTAATTATTTGGTTCAACAGTCTTTTTCAAGTATGAATACAAACTTTTTAAAACTTATTTTTAATTGATGAATTATAATTGTACATATTTATGGGGTGCAATGTGGTAATTTGGCCCATGTACATAATGTGTAATGATAAAATCAGGATAATTAGCACTTCCACCTGAAACATTTATCATTTTCTGTATTTGGAGCCTATCAACTCCTTTCTCCTAGTTTTTTATAAAATGTATAATAAGTTATTATAAACTGTAATCATCCTATGGTGCTGTAGAATACTAGCAGTTATTCCTCCTATCTATTTTCATATTCGTTATCCAACCTTCCTCTACTTACCCCCACCACCCTTCCTATCCTCTAGTAATCACCTATTGTATTCTATCCTATTCTATTCTATTCATCTATATGATCAGCTTTTTCTGTACTGGGGATTAAACACAAGGGCATTCTACCTCCAAGATACACCCCCAGCCCATTTTTATTTTTTGTTTTGAAACAGGATCAGCCTAAGTTGCTGAGGGTCTTGCTAAATTGCTGAGGAGACTGGTCTTGAACTTGCAATTCTCCTGTTTTAGCTTCCCAAATGCTGGGATTACAGGAATATGCCACCACAGCTGGCTGAGATCAATGTTTTTAGCATCCACATATGAGTGAGAACATGGGTATTTGTCTTTCAGCAACTAGTTTATTTCACATATAGAACATCCTCCAGTTCCATCCATTTTGCTGAAAATAATTTCTTTTTAACGGGCAAATAATATCCCACTGTGTATATAGGCCACTTTTTCTTTATCCATTCATCCACTGATGTGCCCCTCAGCTGGTTCCTTATCTTGACTATTGTGTATAGTGCTGTGATAGACACAAGAATGCAAGCATCTCTTTGCTGTGCAGATTTTGTTTCTCTTGGGAACATACTCAGAAGACAGAGAGCTGAATCATGTGATAGTTCTATTTTTACTTTTAAAATTTAAGAACTCTTATACTAAAATATAGTCACACTTCTGATGTGGAGTAACAAATGCCAACAAGCTTAATTTTTCTAATGGAAAAATAAGGACACGAAGACTTACAGAATAAAGGTACGGAGTGATGACAGGAGGAATTTACCTGGGATGAGCAAAAGCCAGTCATAGGCATTCTCACTGATCAGTCAGTCAATGTAGCATATAGTTCTGAAAGTCTTAGAAGTTTAGAAGTGAAAAAGTATGAAACAGTAATATATAAAATCAGTATTATATATATAATCTATAATATAGATATATTAAAGTATTATATATAATCAGAAGTTTTGATCTATATCAAATATTTATTTTCCAGATATATAACTTCCTGATAAAAATCCTTGAGTAGAAGGCAAGTTGAGAGACAAGGAAAACCCCACAATTTGCATGACCACAGCTGTCAGTCACAGAGGATAACAGTAAAGAAGAGCTTAATTCTTAGAAAAGGACTCAGTTTAAACGAGGCATATGTATTGATTTAATATAATTAGGTCAGTTAGAATCACATCAACTACTAATTGATGAGAGTCCAGGCTTTGTTAAGAAAAGTACCAAGTTGACTTAAAGAAATCACTGAAACGCTACAGTTTGCAATTTACTCATCTGTAAAATTAGTGAATTAGACAGATGACCCCCCAAATACTTTTCCAGAGCTGAGGTTATATTCAAATTATTTACTTTAAACATTTCACTCTTTACATCTTTGTGTATACTTTAAATTAGATTTGATGTTTATTCTGTCTGATTTTATGGAATGTAATATGTATCTCTAAAAGTATATTTGAGATAAGAAATAATATGATATGACAACCACAAGCCAGCTGTTCTGATTTTGAAGCCATCGTCACTGTCGACTAGCTGACCATAGTCACGGATAAATTATATGTCATAAAGAACATTCTATTACATGACTTACTACACAAATCTACACAATGAGAATACGTCACTGAGAGGAAATAAGTAAGAATAACAAAGAGGGGGTAAAGACTTAAAAGTTAAACAAGAGAATACAGGAACAGACACATAATTTGCAGGTCCCAGTGCAAAATGAAAATGTGAGGCACCTTCTTCAAAAAAGCTGGGGAAAATTCAATTAAAGGTAAAAAAAAAAGCATAAAACTTTTTTCTTTAAAAATGTACTAAGGACAACAGTGATATCTGTGTAAGAACTGTGTGTGTGTGTGTGTGTGTGTGTGTGTGTCCTTAGTATCATAATTTTATGCAATGTAGCAAATAATAATACTTTATTAATATAGTATCTTGATTGTGCACAAGACATTTCCAGCCTTTACTTCTATGCCAATTCATGTCATTGGGTCATCAGAATTTATACTTTAAGCAACTTTATTTTAAATCAATAAAATTGAAAGTGATATCAATTGTTCTTGGAAAATGCAAGACTACAAATAATTTTTTTATAATTTTTACTTTTGGAAAGATTGCTTCTACAAATACTACTGTTAATGGAGTTGGTCAGAGTATTCCATAGGATGTGACAAAGTGGGTGAAATCTCTTATACACATTTATACTAATGATGCTATCATTGCTTAAAATAGTCTTCAGATTTTTCTCCAAAACTCCAAATAGAATATATTTTATGTGTATTTTTGTAAATGAGGCATATATGAAATCTATTCTTATTTCATAACACCATTGTTTTGATACCATGAAATACATGTATAAAACATTTACAAGTATACTTTTTACTACATGGAGATACAATTGCACATTTGTGTTTTTACCAGAGTCTGTATCACCCAATACTTACCACTCTGCCACTGGCTTTCTACAGGGAGTTTTTATTATTTCTATGTGGCTTTATCATGAATTAGAAAGCTCATGACTCTTTTTAACCATTACAGACTTACATTTATCTTAATATCCCATCTCAAAGATGCTTTGGATAACTGTTAAGAAATAAAAATTCACCTTATAGCTAAAAGGTGTTTGTTGTTTGTTTTGTTTGTTTGTTTGTTTTGGTACTGGGGATTAAACCTAGAGGCCTTCTACTTCTGAGCTACAATCCCAGCCCTATTTATTTATCATTTATTTATTTATTTATATTTTGAAACAGGGCCTTCCTAAGTTGCTGAGGCTGGCCTTGAACCTGCAATCCTCCTCTCTCAGCCTCCCAAGTACTGGCATTACAGGCATGTGTCACACCACCCAGCTAGCTAAGAGTTTTGAATGAGTAATATTGTTTCATGTTGGCCAATGTCTTCCTTATATTGGCTTTGAAAAACACTGCACTTATTAGGGTTATAAGTATTGTCTCTATATTTTTCCAAGGAATTAAAGTCAGAACACCACAATGATACATGTATAACAATGTTAATAGCAGCACAGTTCACAATAGCCAAATTATGGAATCAACCTAGGTGCCCATCAACAGATAAATGGATAAAGATATTGTAGTATATACACACAATAGAATTTTACTCAGCCATAGAGAGAAGAAAATTATGTCATTTGTAGGAAAATGGATTAACAAGAAGGTATCACAACCAATCTTAGTAATATGTATGGGGAAGGAGAAGGGAGGAGTATGGGGAGGGGGCAGAAATGGAGAGAAATACACCAAGTGATATGTGCATGTATGAATGTATGTCTTTGAATCTATGATGTATAATTACAAGGCACCAATAAAAGTATAAAGGTAAAAATAAAACCAGCTATTCAGCAAGAAAGATATTTGAAACAGCAAAGTAAGAATATTCATTGAAAAAATAAATTCTTCCATATTTAAACATTAGTGAGCACACACACACACACACACACACACACACACACACTATACCAAAATTTATACTTTTTTATGTCCCATTGCCTAGAAAACTACTCCAATCTAATCCCTAAATTTCCAGTTACCCTGAAAACCCATTCCAAATTCCATCTTATTCTGAGGAATCACTTATATTTTAAGCAAGTCCTCTTCTTTTTCTTGGATAGAATTTTGCAGGCATCTGTTATTAATTATTTGTTTATTTTTCTCTCCCTAAATCATCAACTTCCTGAGAGAAGATCACCACTATAGTACTCATATTACAAGAGGAGGTATATAGGAGAGGCATTTAAGTAACAAAAATAGTGTTGAATTAAGTAATTAGTTAATATAGTTCACAATGCTTGGGAGAAGATTCATTCCTAGAGTATCCAGACAAGAAAGCACCTTGCCAGCACCTTGAATTTGGTCTTGAAACCTGTCACAGTAAACCAACTGAGCCCCCCTGCACCTGGACTTCTGACCAACAGAACTATGAGATCAGGAATGAGTGTTGTGTGGAGCTGCTGAATTGCGGCTAATTCATCACAGCAGTGATAGAAAACAAATAACACGCCATGAACAAGATTCAAAAGATTATTGAAAATTGGAAGCATTTGAATTTACTGAAAGACACAGAAATATTCTTTAACTTTCACTGTGCCTATTGTCCACATGTAGTTATAATATCTTCCGAATGATGTACAAATCCCCCTCTAGGTGAAACTAATCATGATGAGGCCTAAAAAGATAATCACCTTGCATCTGCCCTTCATTATCACTGGAACCTCCTAATATAGCAAAAGAAAGATAATCTCTGAATATGTCTAATGTTACATTTAATTTTCAGCATGATTAGTTATTCCAAGAGCTGAATCTTCTAACATCCCCAGGTTTTCAAGAAACAGAAGGGGATTTTTTTTACTGCTCTGGTTGATGGACACTTTTAGTCACATTATTAGGAAGCAGACTTTGGTATCTGCAAACAGGCACAGGCAATCCTATGTGTGCTGAACAGGAAAAATTAACACAAATGTTCCTGACAGCTGAGACTGAGCTATTAAAAACCATGGGAATGCTCTCAGTAGAGACACTACCAAAATAGCACGCAATCTTTAATTGAAGAATGACAACTTGTGAGAAGCCTCTTTGTTTCCTACCCATCCCCCTCCAGTGGCCTATTTTTGTTTTACATTGTATGTAGCAAATTTTCTACCTCTCATCATCCTGTTAAGTATTGATTTTAAATGAATATTCTGTAGAATTTGTTGACAGTTTCCTTGGCGGGGGGGGTCTTCAACTGATGTCCTTGTTCAACAACCTTTTAAAATGCCTTTTTAAGCCAGACATGGTGGTGCACGCTTGTAATCCCAGTACTTGGGAGGCTGAGACAAGAGGATCCAGGTTCGCAGCCAGCCTCAGCTACTTAGGGAGGCCCTCTGCAACTTAGTGAGACCCTGTTTCAAAATATAGAACAAAAAATAGGGCTGGGGGTGTAGCTTGGAGGTAGAATGGCCCAGGGTTCAATCCCCTGTACAGCAAAAAAAAAAAAAATGCCTTTTTACTGCATCCTCTAAATTATCAAAATGTTCATGTCAGGAAACTGGAGATGCACACTGTCTGACCTATACTGACGTTCCTGGAGGCCGTTCTGACACGGAAGTGGAGTGAGCCTTGCTCTCTTCATTGATCAATTCAGCAACTCATTATTGAGCAACTACTGCATTTTAGGAAAGATGTTCAGTGCAGGGAGCCCAAGAATGGACAAAACAGACACAGTCCTTGCACCTTAGAGGGGAAAATATGTAATGAGATGATTGTAATGAAAGCTATAAAGAGTTACATGAAGTCAAGACAGGAACCATGGGGAGAAAGGTTAACTCTACAACTGCAGTGACAATCAGAACAAAGATTAATTCCAAAGAGCTAGATAAAGAGATAAAAACCTGGGGAAAATCGAGACTCTACTAGGTGATGCAAGAAGCTCAGGGAGGAGGCTCCTGTGAAATCCCCAGAGATTCTAGAACTTCTTCTCAAGGGTATATTGTTAAGTGCCTCAGATCTCTCTGCTGGGTGGAGAGGGGGCTATTGTTGGCACTAAGAATGTATATATGTTTGCAAATACATTCTGAAAGGAAACCATTAGAAATGTCCAAATGAAGGGAAGTTAGTCCCAATTCAATTTAATCCTCTTCTCTCTTCAGGAGAAATATTGAGTGATATCACAGGGGACACCTTCCTTGTCTCCCCATGGGGCCACTATAAACAGACATTGAAAAAGGTTTACTCCAAAAACTTCCTCTCCTGCCTCTCCAGGAAGCCAGCATCTGTATTCCTAATCCTAAAGAAAATGCCCCCAAAAAAAGAGTCCTGAGCTATATTTTAGCTTGTGTCAGCAAGGTTTAGTTGATAGTAATTTAAGAATATAGCTCAATAGTTTAGGAAAACAGAAGCTGGGTTAGGTTGAAAGGAAGAAAGAAGTTGGACAGAACATTCTTAATCTCCTTCCAAATTCTGCCCAGGGCTGACCACAGAAGCAGCGGTGAAGGAGGGAAAGTATGAGGATCACATTCACTAGTGCTGCAGGAAAGAACTAGCATTGGAAACCACCTCACCCCATTGGGGTACAGGGAAGCCGTGTCACAACCATCCAAGACATCCAATAGTAGCATTTCTGAGCCCAGCGCAGAAGGAGAATTCACTGTGGACTGAGGCTGGGGGAGGCTGGGCTGAGGGTTGTTTGCAGCAATTTTCAGATCTAGATCAAAGTTCCTGTTGCAAAGGATGCCAGCTGGAGTGTAATTCAGGAGATCCCCAAAATCAGCCTCTGTTCAGTGATTTCCTAGGAGGACTCATAGACCCAGAGAGCCATTATTCTCACAGTCATGGTTTATTACAGTGAAAGGATACTGGTTAAAATTAGCAAAGGGAAGAAGCCCATCAAGCAGGTTCAAGGAGAGACCAAGTACACATCTTCCAGTTTTCTTCCCCCAGGAGAGGCGTGTAGATGACACTTACTTTTCTCAGCAATGATGTGTGGCAATATGCATGAAGTATTGCCAACCAGAGAAACTCACCCAACCTTTAGTGTCCAGGGTTGTATTGACCACATAGACATGGCCAACCTGTCTCCTGCTCCTTAGGTACTAAGCTGAGGTACTGCATAGTCCATGTCTGCCCACCATTAAAACACAGTGCTCATATAGAGTATCAGGCATGACCCATGGTCCCCTAATAGACACTTTTATCAGACAAGACATTTTAGACATTTCAAGACATTTTAGTCAAAGGTCAAACCATTCTTGGGTCAAAGTTAACATTTTACCACATATCTAGCAAGAGAAGTTGCTAGTATCACAAAAGCTATAATCCTTTTTTGGTATTTTAATAGTTAGATTTCATCTTGTTCACAACATTAAGCAATATGATGAGTCTTCATAGTGTCCACTTTTTAAGGACATTCTGTTACTTTTCATCTCAAGTATCATGTAATTAACTCTAAAACATTTTGCCCCAAATCTGTCTTAAGTGTCTCATATGAGGCTGGGAATGTAGCTCATTGGTAAAGCGCTTGCCTAGCATGTGGGAGGCCTTGGGTTCAAACCCCAGTACAGAACAAAACAAACAAAAAGGTTTCATATGACTCTCCAAAGAGTATCATATATTGTAGAACTAAGATCTTGTCATAAACCTCTTGGGCTTCAGAGGGGATTCTGGTAGGCCCAGTCTTTGGTCACATCCTCTAAGCAATCAGTGTTTTCAAAGCCACTAGACCAGCGGAGAAGCTGATATGGGGGGATACTGAAGCTTCTGTTGGATGCCTTGTTAAAGCGAAGCTACAGTAGCATGAACCGTAAACATGTCTTCTGGAATCATAACCTCAATGACCAAGCAAAGGACAGAAACAGCAGCTTTGGTCCAACCTCACACAGAGCAAAGTCAAGGAAGAGTGTCTGCATTATTAGTTAGCCCAAAGGAAGAGACAGAGCTACAAACTGCAGGCTCAGGACTTATCTATATTATCAAGCTCTCCAAGGAACTGAAAAAATGACTAGTGACTATATTTTTAAACCAAATCAAAAGAGAGCCCTCAAGTTTAGGAAAAACTGTTATTTAAATGCCTGTCTTCTCAGCCACCACCCCCATACATATGTTGAACACATTATACCATCAACAGAGGAATTTTAAGTATAAAAAGCAATACTGATTTTGTATCATGTACATCAAGATGTCCAAATTAAAAATGGAACTCTTCTGCAAAAGTGCCTGTCATTTTAAAGACATTTTTTAAAAGGACAAGGGTGGTATATATAATTTCCCCAAGATGGAAAATATGGAAAAGTGAAAGTATTATAGCTTGATATTAAAACTCAGCAACTCTGATATCGACAAGATACTGGAACAAAGCACTAGTCAATTTTAAATCTCTAAAAGGTCATTATGATTTGGATAATAACTGAAGTCGTAATTCCTTAAGTTTTCAAAAAAAAAAGCCTTTTAATGATGACCAGATCAATCAAATTCTTCATATCAAAATGAAACTGATATTATCTTGCCTCAGTCAGATATTGGGATTTTTTAATGTCCATGTAATTATCTAATAACATTCTAGGAAATGGTTTAGTTCATAAAACTGATGGACTGGGATATAGAGTGCTAGGGAGAATTTCTCCAGATACAGTCTTTTCATAGATCATTATTGACCTGAAATGGGTATTTTGAGTGAGTCCTGCTAAGGTTTGGTCTATCCAGTGTTTCCATCTTAATTTGGACAAAAAAAAATTGCCATGATAATTGTGCCCCTGTGGAATACACTGTCAGTTACCTACTTGACACAAGCCCCATCTTCCTAGTTTTTGTTGGGATGGGATGGTACTGCACACATTTTCACAACTTCCCTCCAGACTTGTGGAGGCCATCTAACCCAGTCTTCCTGGCCAAATAGACAAAAGGGGAATTCTTTTGAAAATCTTCCCAGAACATTTATTTTTCATTCTTTGTACAAAAGAATCATGTACATACACCACCCTTCTTTTCCAAGTCTTCTTGCTTTGAACTTTAAAATGTCCCCTGGTTGTGGAAGCCATCCTGAGAATATATGATATAACCAGCAAAAGGGTAAAAATCGAAGATGGCAAAACAGAAAAAGACAAAACCTGTGTCAGTTCTGGCATCTGGATCAGTGAGGATACTGTATCAGCTAGATACGGTGCTATGACAACCAACCTCGAAACCCCAGTGGCCAGGCAAGGCTGTGTTCCATCAGGCTGCCACGTGATGTATCGCCAGTCACCATCGAATGGAGAAGGGAGCATGGCAGAAACACCCACTCTTAAAGGTTTCTGCCCAGAATAACACGAGCTACATCTGCTCACATTCCTTTGGCCAAAGCAAGTTACATAACTGCCTCTAACATCAAAGGGGAAAGAAGCGAAATTTGACCATGTGTCAAAAAGGAAGGAAACCAAAACATTGATTAACAGTTTTGATGAACAGTTAAACTTTTTCTATGTGAAGAAAAATAAACCTCTATTTGTTTAAACCACTTCAAGTTGAATTTCCTATAACTTGTAACCAAGATTATTCTTGGCCAATAAAGTCCTTGAGTTACTCTTAAATCAGTAGAATTCCATATGTAAAATTACATGGAAAAATAGGATTATAGTTCTACTTGGCAATATTTTAGATTAAAAAAAATATAATTGATCTCCCAGATGCTCTCTCTCTGAGGATAGTGGATTTGGTAAAAATTTCTGAATCAATTATTGTCCTTTATCCTACATTAGAATTCAAAGCTGAAATCAAAGGAGCTTTGACTCTACCTCTATACTGCAGGAAAAACACCTTCCAAATCAACTGTCCTGGGAAGATCAGCAACAGATAATTCATTTAATCATTACAGTTAGAAAAGACTCTTATTTTGTCATTTTCTTCCAAGACATATATTTTGGCTGCTGAGAATAATACTAACCAGTTTTGAGAGCATAAAATGTGCCCAAAATTTCCTGAATATATTAAGCACAATAATGTTTAAACCTCATAAGGATTACATGGAATAGACATTATTATTCACATTAAATACATGAAAAAATTGAGGTTTATTAAGATTAAATGGGCCAGGCATGGTGGTGCACGCTTGTAATCCCAGTACTTTGGGAGGCGGAGACCGGAGGATCCAGGTTCGTGGCCAGCCTCAGCTCTCTCTCTCTCTCTCTCTCTCTCTCTCTCCCTGTTTCTCTCTGTCTTTCTCTCTCTCTCTCTCTCTCTCTACTTAGTGAGGCCCTCTGCAACTTCGTGAGACCCGGTTTCAAAATAAAGTATAAAAAATAGGGCCGGGGGTATAGCGTGGAGGTAGAATGCCCCTGGGTTCAATCC